>NW_026507430.1:0-17031 GCF_026875155.1 Cherax quadricarinatus
ATGTGTGGGGTTGTGTGTGTGTTGTGTTGTGTGTGGTGGGGGTGTGTGTGTGTGTTGTGTGTTGTGTGTGGTGTGGTGTGTGTTTGTGTGCTTGTGTGTGTGTGTTTGTGTGTGCATGTGTCGGTTTTATGTGTGGTGGTTGTGTGTGTGTGTGTGTGCTTGTGTGTGTGTGGTGTTGTTTTTGGTGCTGTGTGTGCGTATGTGTGGCGTGTGTGTGGGGGTTTGTGTTGTGTGTGTGTGTGTGTGCAGGGGTTGTGTGTGTTGTGTTGTGTGTGTGGCTTGTGTGTGCGTATTGGGTGGTGTGTGTGTGTTTTGCTGTGTGTGTGTGTGTGTGTGTGTGCATGTGTGTGCGTATGTGTGTGTGTGTGTGTACCACCTAGTTGTACTCACCTATTTGAGGTTGGGGGGGGGGGTCGAGTCCGAGCTCCGGGCCCCGCCTTTTCCCTGATCGTACTAGGTCATTTCCCCCTGACCCGGAGCTTTATCGTCCCTCTGCTTAAAGTATGTTGGATCCTGCCCCCACTACATCGCTTCCCAAAACTTTTCCCACTTACTGACTATTGTGGCTGAAAAAATACTTCCAACATCCTGTGATTCATCTGTGTCTTTGCCCCAACTGTGCCCCCTTGTTCTGTGTCCAATCTCTGGAAACCCTTTTTTTGTCACCTTGTCAATTCCTTCAGTTTTTTGTATGTCTTTATTGCCCCCCCTATCTCTCCTGTCCCCCAGTGTGTCGGGTTTTGTTTTCCCCCTTAACCTTCCTCTAGGAAAACCCTCTTGCTCTGGGATAGTCTTGTTGCAAACCTTTGCCTTTCTCTATTTTCTTTATTGCTTGGCTAGGTGTGGGTTCCAAATGGGCGCTACCCCCAATATGGGCCTAACGTATAGGGGTTTTTAAGGGTCCTGAACGATTCCTTTTTAAAGATGTCGGAATGCTGTTCTGAGGTTTGCTAGGCGCCCTATGTGCAGCAGTTATTTGGTTGATTTTGCGTTCAGGAGATGTGCCTGGTGTTTTACTCACCCCAAGATCTTTTTCCTTGAGTGAGGTTTGTGTCTCTGCCCCCTAGACTTTTTTACCCGTTTGCGGCCCTTTCTTTGCCCTTCCCCAATTTTCTGATTTGCATTTGGTGGGTTGAAACCCAGGAGCCAATTGTGGCCATTTTGCACCCGTCCAGCCCCCTTTGTAGTTCTGCCTGGTTTCGATCGAGTGTATTTTCTCATCAACTTCACGTCATCGCAAACAGGGACACCTCGGTCTTTTCCCTTTCCGTTTTGTCGTTCCAAATCCCAAAAACAGCACTGGTCCTGGGGCTGACCCCTGCGGGACCCCGGTCAAGGTGCCCACTTGACACCTCGACGTCCATGATCGCTGCGCTTCCGACAAGTATTCCCTGACCATTGTAGTCCCTTTCCCTGTTACCCCTGCTTGGTCCCCCAGTTTTTGCACCCAATCTTTGTGGGGAAAACTGTTTAAAACGCCTTTTGCAGCCAAGAAAATGAAATACCCACCCCTCTCTTTTGTTTCTGTTTGTCACCTTATAGAACTCCGTGGTTTGTGACACGGTTTTCCCGCCCCTGAAACCTGCTGGTGCTGTTGATGGATTTTCCCTTTTGGGTGTTCCACCCTCTTCCCTGATAATCTTCTCCTGTTTTGCATACTATAATGTCAGTAAACCGGTTGTGTTTAATGCTTTTTTCATGTCTGTCTCCTTTTTTAAAGTTGGGATCATTTCTGCTTCCACCCTCAGGCAATCCCCCTTTTCGTAGAGTATTAAATTTGTTGTTAGGGGTACACATAGCGCCTTGCTCCCTCTCTCAATACCCATGGGGAGTGTTATCTGGCCCCTTGCCTTTGAGGTACTAGCTACCCGAAACCCTTTTATTTTCCTGGTTGTGTGCACTGTGTCAGCACTTTGGGGTGTTTCCCCCCCCTCCCGTCTTTTGGGGTCCCTTCTGTCTCCCCTGTGAAACTTTTTGAATTCTTGTTAGTTCTTCAAATACTTTTCCGGTTTATTTCCTGTTGTCTCTCCTCCTTCCTTCCTTAGCCGATTACCTGGTCCTTGACTGTTGTTTTCCTCCCGATGTGGCGTACAACAGTTTGGGCAGATTTGGCTTTTGCTGCTATGTCATTTTCATTTTTGTCTTTGGGGTCCCTTCTTATCTGTGCTATTCATTTTTGGCTTTTACGATGTTCCCCTTTTTCTCCTGGGTCCTTTGCCTTCTTATTTTTCCTTCCCTGCACACTTGGTTTTTGCCTCCCTGCACCCTTTGGGGAAACCTGGGCTCATCCTGGTTTTTTTATTTTCCGTTTTCCCCTTTGGGTAAAACCTCTCTCAGCCTCCCTTTCATTTTTTTGCTACTATTCCCTCTCTCTTAACGGTTTCCTGCCAGTTCTCGTCCCACTGAACCCCGTTCAGGTTGTTTCCCCATCCTGTGTAGTCCCCTTTCTTGTAGTTTTGGGTTCATTCGTCCTGGCCTTCCTGCTTCTCCCCCCCTTGTAGTCTATGTGTATTCGAAGCTTAAACCACATGGTCATGCCCCCAAAGGGGGCTTTCATATGTGTGTCCCCGATATCTGCACTACTGAAGGTGAATACTAAGTCCAGCCTTGCGGTTCATCCTCTCCTCTCTCTTTGTAGTGCCCTTACGTGTTGGTACATGAAGTTCTCCGACCCCTCCATCTTTGCCCTCCAAAGGGATTTGGCCCCATGTGGGTCCCAAATTTCCCAAACTATCTCCTTGTGGTTAAAGTCACCCCTGATCAGGAGTTTTTTCCCTGCATGTATGAGCTTTTGGCCACTTGCTAGTGTGTCAACCATCGCTCTTTGCTCTCGTGTACTTTTCCTTGCCCCTGCTGTTCTGTGGTGGGTTATACATCACTGCTTTAAAACCTTGGGACCTCCAGGGAGTGTTTTCCCCTAAGTAATTTACTTTCTTCTCCGCTATCTTCTTCTCCAGCTCATCAAAAAACAGGATTTTTGATCAGAAGCCACTCCTCCCCCCCCCTTTCCCCCTGTCTTTCCCCAGGTTTGGTATCCCGTTTAAAAAATGGCATTGTTATCATACCCGTAACTTGGTTTTTTGAGAGTATGATGTCCGGTGATGCTTCTTTGACCCTTTTTTGCCACTCCTCCCATTATTTGTTATTCCAAACAGCGTTTGTGTACCCCTCCTTCGTTTTCCTTTCCAAATTTTGGGTTTTGGGGGGCCTGTGGGGTGGGAGACCTGGTGGCATACTGTGGGGTTCTATAGCTTGGTGTTGGGTGGGGCTGTGGGTATGGATTGTGGGTGTGTTGGGAGGGTGATAGGTTGTATGGTTCTGAGAGTAGTTGTGTGTGTGCTTGCCCTTGCTGTCTGTCTGCTCTACAGACCTCTGCTGGTTCCTCCTTGTCTCTTCACCTAGCTCCTTTTCGCTTTTTTGTCCGTCTTGCTCCTCAGCCTGCTGTCGTTCTGATTTGTTCTGTCTCTGTCTAGGAACACCCTCTTTGTAAGCTCTTCCGAGTATTTCAATCGTGATTCTCTTGGAGGATCCTGTTCCGCACTGTTTCCGTCCTGAGAAGTCAGCTGATTGGTGCGGTTTCCTCACCTTCGAGTACCCCCCTATTCTCTGAAAATTTACAATCTACTCGTCCCTCTCGTTCACTCTATTTCTTGTATGACTTTTTCTCAATCTCCTTCCTTTCTCCTGCTTTCCTTTCAGTGTGTGTGCCTTAGTCCTCTCTCTCTCCTGAAGCCTCATGGATAAAACACTGATTTTGTGTGTGTGAGTGGTGTGTGTGTGTGTGTGTGTGTGTGCATGTTGTGTGTGGTGTGTTGTGTGTGTGTGTGTGTCATGTACTCACCTATTGTTGTGGTGCAGGGTCGAGTCCCTATCTCCTGCCCACGCCTCTCATCGTACGTTGCTAACTAGGCCCTCTCTCCCCCCCGCTCGCAATGAGTTTTTATCAAACCTCGTCTTAAAACTGTGTATTGTTCCTGCCTCCACTACCTCCATTTTTCTAGGCTATTCCACTGCTTACAAAACTCTATGACTGAAGTAAATACATCCACGATCTCTCGACTCATTTGTGTCTTCAACTTCCAATGTGGCCTCATTGTTTCTGTGTCCCCTTCCCTGGAACATCCTGTCTTTGTCACTTGTCTATTCCACTCAAGATATTTTATATGTCGTTATCATGTCCTCCCTGACGCTCGGGTTAGGGAGACTGTCTCCAAAGTGTGGTCAGGCCGATTTCTCCTTAAATCTTTGCTTCCATAGGACATTCCCCTTAGCTCTGAACTAACCTTGTCGCAAACCTTATGTACTTTCTCTAGTTTCTTGACGTGCTTATCAACGTGAGGGTTCCAAACAGGTGACTGCCAATACTTCCAGTATGGGCCTGACAAACCACGGTGTACAGTGTCTTGAATAATTCCTTACAAGGATCGAATGCAGTTCTCAGGTTGCCAGGCGCCCATATGCTGCAGCAGTTTATCTTATTGAATGAGTGCTTCCGCGACATGCTCGGTGTTATACTCACTCTACCAAGATCTTTCTCCTTGAGTGAGGTTTGCAGTCTTTGGCCACCTAGCCTATACTCTGTCCTGTGGTCCCTTTCTTGTGCCCTTCCCCCTATCTTCATGATTTGCATTTGGCAGAATTAATATTCGAGAAGACATTTGCTGGACAGGTTCCAGTCTGTCCAGGTCTCTTGAAGTCCTGCCTGGTCCTCACAGACCATAATCTCCTCATTAACTTCACTCATCTGCAAAACAGGGACACTTCTGTTGTGTGTGTGTGTGTGTGCGTTGCATTGTGTGTTGCGTATTAGTGTGTGTGTGTGTTTAGTTACCATTTGTCCTAGATAGCACATGTCGATAACACTAGCCTGAGTTGTATTGTGTGTGTGTGTGTGTGTGTGTGTGTGTGTGTGTTGTGTGTGTGTGTGTGGTGTGTGTGTGTGTGTGTGTTGGTGTGCAAGTGTGTGCGTAAGTGTGTGGTGTGTGGTTGGTGTGTGTGTTTGTGTGTGTGTGTTGTGTGTGTGTGTGTGTTTGGCATGTGTTTAGTGTGTGCGTGTGTGTGCATGTTTGTGCGTATGTTGTGTGTGTGTAGTGTGTGTGTGTGTGTGTTGTGTGTGGGGGGTGGTGTGTGTGGTGTGGTGTGTGTGTGTGTTGTACGTGTGCATGTGTGATGGCGTATGTGTGTGTGTGTGCATGTGTGTGTGTGTGGTGTGTGTGTGATGGCATGTGTGTGTGTGTGGTGTGTGTGTGCATGTGTGTCGTATGTGTGAGTGTGTGTGTGGTTGTACTCACCTATTTTGTACTCACCATTAGTGGTTGTAGGGTCGAGTCACAGCTCTGGCCCCGCCTCTTCGCTGATAGCTACAAGGTCCTCTCTCTCCGCTGCCCACATGACACTCTATCATACCTCGCCTTAAAACTATTATGTTCCTGCCTCCACCACATCACTTTCTAGGCTATTCCATGGCCTGACTACTCTAATGACTGAAGAAATACTTTCCGTACATCCTTTGATTACATGATGTCTTAGTGTGTGTTTTGGTGGTGTTGTGTGTGTGTGGTGCATTGTGTGTGTGTGTGTGTGAGTGTAGTGTGTGTGTTGCATGTGTGGTGCGGATGTGGTGTGTGTGTTGTGCATGTGTGTGTGTGTGTTGTGTAGTGTGTGTGTGTGTGCATGTGTGTGCGTATGTGTGATTGTGTGATGTGTGTGTGTGGTGTGTACTCACCTAGTTGATAAAGGTTCCGGGGGTCGAGTCCGAGCTCCTGGCCCCGCCTCCTTCACTGATGTTGTAGTGTAGTGTGTTGGTGTGTGTGAGTGTGTGTGTGTGTTTTTAACTCACCAATTTGTTACTCACCTATTTGTGGTTGCAGGGTCGAGTCATAGCAGCTGGACCTCCAGCTCTTCTTTCACTGATTGCATACTATGTCCTCCTTCTCTCCCTGCTCATGATCTTTATCATACCTCGCCTTAAAAACTAAGTATCGGTTCCCACCCAGCTCACCTTACTTCACTTTCTATACTAGACTATTCCACGACTTTTGACTACTCATGACTGAAGAAATACTTCCTACCATCCATTTGATTCCACTGGATCTTTCACTTACCAATTGTGACCTGCTTGGTGATTTGTCCCATCTCTGAACATCTGTTCCTTTGTCTCACCGTGTCTATTCTACGCAGTATTTTATATGTCGTTAACATGTCTCCCCTGACCCTCACTGCCTCAGTTGACGTGCCAGGCCGATTTCCCTCAACCTTTCTCGTACGACAATCCCCGTAGCTACTGGGAACTAAGTCTTGTTGCTAAACCTTGCACTTTCTCTAATTCTTGACGAGCGTTGACTAGGTGTGGATTCAAACTGGTGTTGCATAGACTCCAGTATGGGCCCTGACGTAGAATTGGTAATCAAGTGTCTTGAAACGACTCCTTAATAGAGGATAACGGAACGCTATCCGTAGGTTTGCCAGGGCACACCGTATGCTGCAGCATTTATCTGATTATGTGTGCCTCAGAGATATGCTCGGTGTTTATAACTCACGATCCCCTGATCTTTTTCCTTGAGTGAGGTTTGCAGTCTTTGCCATCAAACTATATGTGTCTGCGGTCTTACTTTGCCTTCCACCAATCTCTTCATGACTTTGCCATTTGCAGGGTAATCCTCAAGGAGCCAGTTTCTGGACCAGGCTGTGTAGCCTGTCCAGGACTCTTTGTATTGTCCTGCCTGATCCTCAAACACGATTTGATTCTCTCATTAACTTCACATCATTCGCAAGACAAGGACTACATCTGATCTATCCGTTCCGTTATGTCGTCACATATAACCAAGAACAGCACAGGGTCCTAGGACTGACCCTGTGGAACCCCGCTTGCACAAGCGCCCACTCGTGACACCGTCGTCACGTACCATGACTGCGTTTTTGCCTCCCTGTCATGTATTCTCTGAACCATTGAGTGCCATTCCTGTTATGTGTGCCTGATCTTCTATTCATTTCAGTAACCTCTTGTGAGACTGTGTGCGAAGGCTTTTTGCAGTCCAAAAAAATGCAGTTGATCCCCCCCTCTCTCTCTCTAGTCTTACTTCTGTCACCATGTCATAAAAACTCTAGTAGGTTTGTGCACAGGATTTTCCTTCCCTGAAACCATGCTGGTTGTCAAATTATACACTTGTTTCTTTCCAGGTGCTCCACCACGCTCCTCCCTGAGTGATCTTCTCCATGAACTTGCATACTATACACGTTAGTGATACAGGTCTGTAGTTTAGTGCCGTCATGTCTGACCTCCCTTTTGAGAAATTGGAGGAATTACAGTTTTTGCCATCTTCCATACATCAGGGAGTTGCCCAGATTCCATAATGATGTGTTTGAAATCTTTGTTAATGGCACACCCAATATCTACACTTGCTCCCTCTTTAAGGACCCACGGGAGAGGAAGCTTGTCTTGGACCCACCGCCTTGAGGTTCAAGTTCGCATAGCAGCTTTCTTCACTCTCCTTGTTATATGTACACATCATCCAGCATCTTGCTGGGTATCTCCCCCCTGGTTCTGGATTTCTGAGTCCTACCTGGTTTCCTCTGATAAATACATTCTTTAAATCAGCGTGTTGAATGCTCCTGACAGACTCTCGTAACGTTTTCTTGTGATTCCCCATCACCCCTTTATCCTCAGTCTGATTACCTGGCTCCTTGACTGTATGTTTCCTCTGCTGTGGCTGTACAACAGCTTCGGTCATTCTTTGACTTCGATGCTATGTCATTTTCCATATTGTCCTGAGCACTTCCCTTCTTATCTGTGCAGATTCATTCTGGCTCTTCGCTAATCCTCTTTATTTTCTGAGTCTCTGTCGTCTGTACCTTTCCATCTCTATGTACACCTAGTTATATTGCCTCCCTACACCTTTGGGTAACCAAGACTGTCGTTCTGATTCTTTCCATTATTTCTGTTTCCCTTGGGAACAAACTCTTGTCCTCTGGCTCCTTGCATTTTGTTGCCCACATAGTCCATTCATTTTTTGTACTGTTTTCATCCGTCCAGTTCCCCGTCTCCCACAGAATGTTTGAAAGGAAGGTTCCTCATGCTGAGAGTAGTTTTTCCCCGTATCCATTTTGTAGTTTGTTTTTTTCCCACCCTATTCCTGCTACTCTCTCCACTTGGATCCACTAAGTAGTTCGAAAGCACAGAACCCATTGATCCCCTAGCAATACCCAGGGACCTTTTCATACAAAGAAATCCTCAATGTCAGAACTACTCAGGTGAAATACAAGGTCCTGTTCTTGCTGGTGTCATCTTCTCCTCTCTCTCTGGTAGTGTCCTAACCATGTTTGATGCATGAGTGTTTTCCAGTACTACATCCATGCATCTTGAGCTCTCCATGTTTCGAACCCTCCATGGGCTCCAGGGTTTTCCAGTCCAAATCTCCTTGTGGATTGAATCACCCATAACTAGTAACATTGCTCCCACCCACATGCTCTCCTGGCACCTCGGCTAGTGTGCGACCATGGCTGGTCTTTTTGTTCTGTGCTACTCCATCGTATTTCTTCTCTGGTCTCCTGCAATTCTGTGGTGGGTTGTTACATCCTGCAATTATCACCTTAATGTCCTCAGACTGGATGTTCTACTAAGTAGTCCTTTTTCACCCGTTCCATCCATTCCCTTCCTTTCTCAAACCCACTGGCTATTTTAATGAGCAGTGCAACTCCTCCTCCCCCTCTTCCTCCCTCAGTCTTTCCTGAGGATTTTGATATCCGAGTGGTCTAAAATTGAATCTGTTATATATTCTGGTGAGTTTTGTTTCTGTGAGTTGCTACTTATGTCCTGGGTATTCTCCTTGATTCTTCATGCACACTCCCCTCATACTTATTTGTATTCCCCGCTGCATTTGTATACCATACCTTCAACATCTTTTTCTAAGACATGGACTGAGGAGTGTATTGGGGGTTGGGGAAGTGGGAGTACCCAATAGGACCTATGGGTGGTTGCTGAGGGGGTGGAGTTTGTAATTGTAGTGGGTGGTGGCAATGATATGACATGATGGGAGTTTGGTTTAGAGTGTTTGGCTGCACCTGGGGTTGACTCGAGTGTTGGGAGGCTTCTATATGAAGCAGTGGGAGTGAGGTTGTATTTTATCTTCTTCCTGTGTCTGATTCTCCTGTCTTTCTTCTCCATCCCCACCTTTCCTTCCATCCTTTTCTCGCCTTTGTATCATCCTCCTCAGTTTCGCCTTATCGTTCTGTGTTCTGTCGGCGTCGAGTACACCTCCTGTATTCCGGCATGTCCCTTAATCGTGCTTTCTCCCACAGTAATCCTGTTCGCGAGTCGATTCTGCGCTTGAAGGCAAACTTGCACTGAGCCGGGTTCTTGTTTTGTTTTACAACCCCCCTATTCTCCGAAATTTTCCAGCTGGGTCATGGTCGTACTTCACCTTTACTTTCATGATGCATCAATTGCTTTTTTTTCCCCATGTTATTTCTTGCTTCATATGTTTTCGCCTCTCAATCTTCTCTGTAGCCGCATACTACAAAGGACTGACCATCACCTCTTTCATTCTCCCACTGCAATCCCTGTGTATCCGCCGTTCATCAATTGCTTCCTCCATTGCATCTTCCTTCTTCAGTCGCTAGCGTACTAGTACATTGGGCTCATTGGGCGTGTCATTTTCCCTCTCAGCTTTCCCTGGGCTCTGTTGTGTCTTTTAGGGCCTCCACATAAAGCTTTAGCTCTTCATTTAACTACAGTCTCCACTGATAGAGCTTTCTACATGCATTTTGCTCCTTCTGTCCTCTACAGTCCCCTTGAATTTTTGTGAGGCTGAGGTAGCGGTCTCTGTTGTCAATCCGTAATCCCAAAACGTGTTCCTTTATCTTTAGACTTTTCAGATTTCCAGTTCCTCTTCTAAGCTACTGTATCCTGCTCTGCTAGCTTTGACTTATCACCTCCTCACTCGCCTGCTTTCATAGTCTATCCTCTCTTCCATACCTCATGCAAGTTCTTCCTAGTTTTCTTTCCCCCATTTCTTTGTTCCCTTTTGTTGAGCTCTGCTGCCAAATCTTCCTTTGCAGTTCCCTTTCCTCCTGTCCTTGGGTTTCTGTTGCTCTACTGCAAACTACCATTTTTTTATCCGTGATGTGCCTCAGAGTGGGAAACCTATGATAATTCTGTATGTTAGTTGAGTATTGTATATGTCAAGTGTGGGGGGGAAGGTAGAGGAAGGAACTGTGGCTATATTGGAGAGTAGTGGGGAGGTGGAGTGGGAAGGAGAGTGAAGGCAAGTGGGTAAGTGGTTGAGTGGGAGAGGGAGAGGTGGGGATGGGGAGGGTGAAACAGGAGGGAGGGATCAGGTGAAGGAGTGAGATTCGGTGGAGGGGGGAGTGTATGTGTGAGTCTGGCAATATGTGTGTGTGTTGTTGTGTGATTTGTGTGTGTGTGTGTATGTGTGTGTGTGTGTTTGTGTGTGAGTGTCGTTGTGTGTGTGGGGGGGGTGATTGTGTGAGTGTGGGTGGGTGTGTGGGTGGTGTGTGGGTGGGTGTGTGGGTGGGTGTGGTGGGTGGTGTGTGGGTGTGTGTGGGTGTGTTTGGGGTGTGTGTGGGTGTGTGTGGGTGTGTGGGGTGGTGTGTGTGTGTGGGTGTGTGTGTGTGGGTGGTGTGTGTGTTGTTTTAGTGGGGTGTGTGTGTGGGGGGTTGTGGGGTGGTGTGTGGGTGGGTGGGTGTGTGGTGGGTGTGTGGGTGGGTGGGTGTGTGGGTGGGTAGTGTGAGTGGAGTGTGGGTGGTGTGTGGGTGTGTGTGGGGGTGTGGGTGTGTGTGGGGGTGTGTGGGGTGTGTGTGGGGTGTGTGTTGTGTGTGTGTGTGTGTGTGTGTGTGTTTGTGGTGTGTGTGTGTGTAGTGTGTGAGAGTGTGAGTGTGTGTGTTGGTGTGTGAGCGTGGTGGGAGTGTGTGTGTGTGTGTGTGTGTGTGTGTGTGTGTGTGTGGTGTGTGTGTGTGTGTGTGGTGTGTTTGTTGTTTGTAGAGTGTGGGTGATGAGAGTGTGGGGTGAGAGTGTGAGTGAGAGTGTGATGTGTGTGTGTGAGGAGAGTGTGAGTGTGTGTGTGAGTGTGTGTGTGAGATGTGAAGTGGGTGTGTGAGATATGTAGTGTGAGTGTGTGTGTGTTGTGAGAAGTGTGTGTGTTGAGTGTGATTGTGTGTGTGAGAGTGGGAGGTGTGTGGAGATGTGAGTGTGTGTTAGAGCACTGTGAGTTGTGTGGTGTATGAAAAATGTGGAGATGTAAAGTGTGTGTGTGTGGTGTGTGGTGTGTGTGTTGTGTTGTGTGGTGTGTGTTGTGTGTGATGAGTGTGAGAGTATGAGAGTGTGAGAGTGTGAGCATGTGGTGAGCATGTGAGTGTGTGAGTGTGAGTGTGAGGTGATTGTGAGTGTGTGTGTGTGTGTGTGTGTGCTGAGAGTGTTGTGTGTGTGTAGAGTGTGGAGTGTGTGTGTGAGTGTGTGTGTTGTGAGTGTGAGTGATATGTGTGAGAGGTATGAGTGTAGTGGAGAGTGTAGTGTGTGTGTGAGAGTGTGAGTGTGGAGTGTGTGTGTGTGTGAGTGTGTGTGAAGTGGAGTGTGTGTTGAGAGTGTGAGTGTGTGTGTGAGAGTGTGAGTGGTGTGTAAGAGTGTAGTGGTGTGGAGAGGTGTGAGTGAGTGTGTGAGAAGTGTGAGTGGTTGTTGAGAGTAGAAAGTGTGAGAGTGTGAGTGAGAGTGTGGATGTGAGAGTGAGTTGGGTGTGTGAGAGTGTAGTGGTGTGTGTATAGTGAGTGTGAGAGTGTGTGTGAGTAGTTGGATGTGAAGTGGAAGTGGTGGGTGAGAGTGTGAGTGGTGTGTATGAGTGTGAGTGGTGTGTGAGAGTGTTAGTGAGTGTATTGAGAGTGGTGAGTGGGTGTGTGAGAGTAGAAGTTGAGAGTGTGAGTTGAGAGTCGTTGGATTGAGAGTGTGAGTGGTGTGTGAGAGGTGTGAGTTGGGTGTGTGAATAGTGGGAGTGTGAGTGAGAGTGTGTATGTGAGAGTGTGAGTGAGAGTTGGATTGAGAGCGTGAGTGATGTTGGGGGTGGAACTTCCTAGCTGTACTCCCAAGTGAGAGTTGAGGGTTGATACTTAGCTCACTGGCCCGTCACCTGAATACTTTGATGGGCATCTCTTCTGGCATTCTTGGACTTTATCATATACTATTTTGAAGCTGTGTATCAAGTCTTGCTTCCACCTCTAGCGTAGTAGTGTTCATTTTCCTTTTCCCACCAACTGAAAGTAAATAAGTAGCGGACCACCTTGTGCTGTGTGTACACTCACCTAGCTCACCTTGTGTGCTGGTGTGTACACTCACGTCTGCCACCTGTGTGCTGGTGTTAACACTCACCTGCCACCTGTGTGGTCTGGTGTGTACCACTCACCTGCCCCTGTGTGGGCTGGTTGTGTACACTCACCTGCACCTTGTGGGCTTGGTGTGTAACACTATCGCCTGCAACCTGTGTGCTGGTGGTGTATACACACTCTGCCACCCTTGTGGCTGGTGTGTACACTTCGCCTCCACCTGTGTGGCCTGGTGTGTACACATCACCTGCACCGTGTGGCTGGTGTGTTACACGCGCTTGCCACCGCTTGTGCTGTGTGTACACTCACGCCACCTGTGTGGCTGGTGTAGTACAACTCTGCCGCCACCTGTTGGCTGTGTGTACACTCGCCTGCACCTTGTGGCTGTGGAGTAACACTCACCTGCCACCTGTGAGGAGCAGGTGTGCTACACATCGCGCTGCCACCTGTGTGGCTGGTGTGTACACACACCTGCCACCTTGTGTTGCTGTGTTACACTCGCCTGCCACCTGTGTGGCTGTTGTCACTCACCTGCCACTGTGTGGCTGTGATGTGTACACGCGTCCCTGCCACCTGTGTGGTCTAGTTGTGTACACATCACCAGCTCACCTGTGTGTGCTGTGTGAACACTACGACCTCGCCTCAAGTGTGTGGCTGGTGTGTACACTCACCTGCCACCTGTTGGCTGGTGTGTACACTCGCCTGCCACCTGTTGGCAGTGTGTACACTCGCCTGCCACCATGTGTGGCTGGTGTGATACACTACACCTGGCCACCTTTGTGGCTGGTGTGTACATCTGTCGCCTGCTACCTATGTGGGCTGGGTGTGTACACTCCACACTGCCACCTTGCTGGCTGGTGTGTACACTCACCTCCACCTGTGTGGCTGGTGTGAACACTTCATCCTGCCACCTGTGTGGCTGGTGTGTATCACTCATATCCACCTGTGAGGCTGTGTGTAAACTCACACCTGCAACCTGTGTGGTGGTGTGGTACACTCACCTGCCACCTGTGTGGCAGGTGTGTACTACAATCACCTGCCACCTGTGTAGGGTGGTGGTCACTCACATAACCTCTGTGCCACCTGTGTGGCTGGAGTTGTACACTCACCTGCCACTCTGATGTGGGAGGTTGTGTACCTCACTCTGCCACCTTGTGGCTTGTGTGTACACTCACCACAGTCCTGTCCACCTGTGTGGGTGGTGTGTACACTCACACTGCCACCTGTGTGGCTGTGTGTACAATCACCTTGCCACCTGTGATGGGTGTGTGTACACTCACCTGCTCACCAGTGTGCTGGTGTTTACACTCACCTGCCACCTGTGTGGGTGGTTTGTACACTCACCTGCCACCTATGTGGCTGGTGTGTACACTCACGCTGCCACCTAGTGTGGCTGGTGAGTACACTCACCTGCCCACTGTGTGGCTGGTTATACAACACACTATGCGCACCTGTGTGGTGGTGTGTAACACTCACCTGCCACCTGGTGGCTGGTGTGTACACTTCACCCTTGCCACCTGTGTGGCTGGTGTGTACACTCACACGCCACCTTGTAGTGGCTGGTGTGTACACTCACCTGCCACCTGTGTGGTCTGTGTGTAAACTCACCTTGCCCACTTGTGTGCATGGATGTGTACACGTCACACTGCCACCTGTGTGGCTGGTGTGTACACTCACCTGCCACTTGTGGCTGGGTGTGTACACACTTACTCAGCCCTGCCACCTGTGTGGGCTGGTGTGTACACTCACCTGCCCACCTTTGCTGGATGTGGTACGCTCACCTGCCACCTGTGTGGCGTGTGTTTACACACCACACTGCCACCGGTGTCAAACCATTATCATAACAATCATAGAATGAAGGAGCACTGCAAGCAGTGGCTACTGGCCCATGCTAGGCTGGTAATAGTCACATCCTCATTCTGGATTTTCTCTAGTATCGTCTATGAGTAAAAACTGAGAGAAATAAGTGTTGAAGATTGCACATATTTCTTTGTCATACTGTTCAATGACCTAAAGCAACTATGTGTGTATCTTGGTCCTTTATCTTACTCTTATGCTATCCCTAAAATACACGCTTTTGGTTGTAATCATTAATCCCTTGCAATTATTAAATCCTCGTTATCACTTAGGATTCCGTATTTACCCTTTATTTTATTTTTATTTGTAATTAATATACTGATTTCTTACAATGGCACTCTTCTATTTGATTCGCCAGTAAAAGCCAATGCTTCACCTATCAGATCTTCTACTATCTATTTATTATCCACTTACAGTACGACCATTATTTAATTTGATGAATCTGAGCACCTGAACTTTGCTTTGAAAAATGTCATATGGGAAACTAAAATACCATCACCGCCTACATGACGCACAGGATAATGACCAGTCAGGTCTCGCCAGTTCAACACGCACACTCATATTTTCCTCAGCTTTATGAATCGGCTAAATGAAAATCAGGAAGTTGTTTTTTGAAGTCATGGATTTTATACCCTAATATTTCATACCCTCTGGAATATTGCATGTAATTATAGTATTCTTTCTGCATTCAAAGAATTCATCAGGCCAAGAGACTTCAATACATACGTGCAGGGACTCTGTGGTAGTGGACAGTACTAGTGTGCGGGACTTGTTTAGTGGAGAGTACTAGTGTGCAGGACGCTGTGTTGTGGAGAGTACTTGTGTGCAGGACCTGTGTAGTGAGAATACTATGAGTGCAAAGACCTGCATTGTGAGAGATACTAAGTGTGCAGGAGCCTGTGTAGTAGAGAGTTTCTAATGTGGAGGGCCTGTTAGTTGAAGAGTACTAGTGTCAGGGGCTTGTAGTGGAGAGTACTAGTTGTGCAAGAGCCTGTGTAGTAAAGACAGTACTGATATTGGTTTTATCCTTGTGCAGACCTGTAAAGGGAGAGTACAAGTGAGCAAGTGTGCAGAGGCCTGTGGAGTGAGAGTACTATATCCAGGGCCTAT
The DNA here is from genome assembly GCF_026875155.1 of Cherax quadricarinatus. Taxonomy (NCBI): domain Eukaryota; kingdom Metazoa; phylum Arthropoda; class Malacostraca; order Decapoda; family Parastacidae; genus Cherax; species Cherax quadricarinatus. The sequence goes on from NW_026507430.1 coordinate 15,295, forward strand.
GTACTACAAGAGTATTAGTGTTTAGGCTGTTGTAGTGGAAGTAGCTAGTGTGCAGTTGACCCTGCTGTATTGAGAGTACCAGTGTGCACGGCCATTGTAGTGGAGAAACTAGGTGCGAAATGTGCAGGGCCTCTGTAGTGGAGAAGTACTAGAGGCAGGAGCTGTGAAGTGGAAAGTACTAAGTGCAGGAGGCCTATGTACTGAGAGTACTAGTGTGAAAGGGCGCTGTGGTACTGAGAGTAATAGTGTGCAGGACCTTCGTTGTGGAGTACAAGTGTAGGAAGGACCTGCGTAGATGGAGAGTAACGAGTGTGGCAAGTGTGCATGACCTGTGTAGTGGAGGTACTAGTGTGCAGGGGTCATGTGTAGTGGAGAGTAGTTGTGTGGCAGTGGCCAATGTACTACTAAGAGTGCTATGGCAGGGACCTGTGTATGGAGAGTATCAGTGTTGCAGGGGCCTTTTTATTAGAGAGTTACAGTGTGCAGGGCCTGCATAGTGAAGATTACTAGTGTGGGCAGAGTGAACTGTGATAGTGAGAGTACAAGTTGTGCAAGTGTGCAGGGACTGTGTATGTGGAGTAAGTACTCGTGCATGCCGGGGCATAGTACTGAAGAGTAGTAGTGTCCAGGGGCCTGCGTAAGTGAGAGTAAGTAGAGTTGAAGTACCTGCGTGGTGGAGAGTACTAATGATGCAGAGGACCTGCGTTACTGGAGAGTACTAGTGTCAGGACCTGTGTATGGAGAATACTATGTCTCAAATACCTGCGTTGTTTACCTGGGTTTACCTGGAGAGAGTTCCGGGGGGTCAACGCCCCGCGGCCCGCGGTCTGTGACCAGAGCCGCCTCTGGTGGAGAGTACTAGTGTGCAGGACCTGTGTAGTGGAGAGTACTATGTGCAGACCTTATATAGTGGAGAGTACTAATGTAGCAGTGCCTGTGTAGGAAAGTACTAGTGTGCGCAGGTCCTGTGTATGTGGAGAAGTATTTAGTGTGGCAGGGGGCCTATGTAATGAAGAGTACAAGTGTGCAGGGTCCTGTGACTGAGAGTACTAAGTTGGCCGGGATCTGTGTTGGAGAGTAAAACTAGTGAGCAGGAGGTCATATTGTAGTTGTAAGAAGTCCTAGTGTGCAGGGGCCTGTTGTAAACTGAGAGACTAGTGTGGCAGGGTCCAATGTATTGAAGAGTACTATTGTGCAGGGTCCTGTGTACTGAGAGTAACTAGTGTGCAGGACCTGTGTTAAGAGAGATTACTAGTGATTGCACAGCTGTGCAGACATTTTCTAGTTGCGCAGAGTACTATGTGCAGTGACCTGCATATTGTAGAGTACTAGTCTGTAGGGTCCTGTGTATGGAGAGTACTAGGGTCAAGTGTGCAGGGGCCATGTAGTGGAGAGTACTAGTGTGCAAATGTGCACCTTGTATGGAGAGTAAATAGTGTGCAATCAGTGTAGTGGGAAAATAAATAGTGTGCAAATGTGCAGGGCCAGTGAGTGGGGAGTACTAGTGCAAATGTCAGGGGCCTATGGGAGTGGAGAAATACTAGTGTGGGAGTGACCTGCGTAGTGGAAGTACTAGTGTGCAATGTGCAGGACCTTTGTATGGGGAGTACTACTGTGTAGGGACCGTGTAGTGGAGAGTACTTAGTGTGCAGGGACCTGTGTAGTGAAAATACTGAATGTAGGGGGCCCGTGTAGTGGGAGTACTAATGTGCAGTGCCTGTGTAGTGGAGATACATT
>NW_026507431.1:0-15834 GCF_026875155.1 Cherax quadricarinatus
TTGGGGAAAAGGGACCGACCTCCCAACATCTGAGTTCTTACCCCTTCTAGTGACCTACGTCTCACCCTTGGGCTATAAAGGGTCCATCCTGTCACTTTCATCCCATATTTTTTATACTAGGAACAAGCCTTCTCCAACTGAGGGGCTGACCACCCAAAACTTTAAGGGGGAGGACTGATTACATCGTCTTCAAATATCTTCTGTTTCTATCAACTTTTTTGACTCGACTGAAGAAGCTACGTGTAGGGGAAACGTTTCGAAATAAAGATACCTAACTGTTGCAATGTTCTTACCTAAAACCTTCGGTTTTTTATACCTTTTAATGTTTAATTTGTCAGACACTGCAACACAAGGGGATCTTTTACAGACCTACAAACAAATTCGACAACCTCTCTAGTGAGAACGGGTGGATTTGAGGGGACCCCGACCTCCCAACATCGAGTTCTTCCCCTTTTATGACCTACTCTCACCTCTTGGGGCAAAAAGGCTCATCCTGTCACTTCATCTCCATTTTTGTTTTTCTATGGGAAAAATTTCTCTTCTCCAAATGGGGACGACCACCTCAAAACATTTAAAGGTGATGGACTAATACTCGTCTGCTTCTATCAAAATTTCTGTCTCGACGAAGAAGCCTACTTGTAGGGGAAACGTTTCGAAATAAAAAAACCTTACTGTTCAAAATGTGTCTACCCACAACCTGTCGGTATTTTATACCATTTTAATGTTCAACTGTCAACACTGCAACACAAGGGGGTCTTGGTACGACCTACAATAAAATTCGACAACCTCTACTAGTGAAACGCTGGATTTGAGAGGGGGCCCACCTCCCAACACTGAGTTCTTTTCCCCCTTCTAGTGACCTACTCTCACCTCTTTGGGGCTATATAAAGGTCCATCCCCGTCATTTTATCCCATATTGTTTATCTAGGAACAATGCTTTTTTCCAGACTGAGGGGGCTGACCACCTCAAAAAATTTTGGGGGGGGCTGATTACACGTCTTCAAGTATCTTCTGTTTTTTATCAACTTTTTTTCTCGACTGAAAAAAGCCTACGTGTAGGCGAAAAATTTCAAAAAAGATACCTAACGTTGCATAGTGTCTTTTCCTAACAACCTTCGTATTTTATACCCTTTTAATGTTCAATTGTCAGACAAATGCAAAAAAGGGGATCTTTGGGACAGACCTCAAACAAATTCGCAACCCTCTAATGAGAACGGCTGGATTTGAAGGGACCCCGACCTCCCAACATCTAGTTCTTACCCCTTCAGTGACCAGTTTCCCCCCTCTTGGGCATATAAGGCCCCATCCGTCACTTTTCTCCATATTTTTTCATACTATGGAACAATCTCTTCTCCAGACTGAGGGACGACCACCTCAAAACTTTAAGGGTGATGGGCATTTCATCGCTTAAGTATCTTCTGTTTTATAACTTTTCTGTACTCGACTGAAAAGCCTACGGTAAGCGAAACTTTCAAAAAAAGATACCAACTGTTGCAAGGCTTACCTAACAACCTGTCGGGATTTTAACCCTTTTAATTTCAAGCTGTCAACACTGCAACACAAGGGGATCTTGGTACAGACCTACAATCAACTTCGACAACCACTACTTGAGAACGGCTGGATTTGAGAGGGACCTGACCTCGCCAACATCCTGAGTTCTCAACCCTTCTAGTGACCTACGTCTCACCTCTTGACGCTATATAGGCACTAATCCGCACTTCATCTCCATATTGTTTTCATACTATGGAACAATGCTCTTCTCCAGACTGAGGGGACTTGACCACCTCAAAACTTAAGGGTGATGGACTGAATACATTCGTCTGCTTCTATCAACTTTTCTGTACTCCTAACTGAAGAAAGCCTACTGTGTAGGGAAACGTTTCGAAATAAAGGTATGTTCCTGTTTCATATGGTGTCTTACTCTAACAACCTGTCGATATTTTATACCATATTAAATGTTCAATCTGTCAGACACAGCAACAAAAAGGTTTTCTTGGTACAGACCTACAATCAACTTCGACAACCTCACTAGTGAGAACGGCCTGGATTTGAGAGGGACCTGACCCTCCCAACATCTGAGTCCCTACCCCTTCTAAGTGACCTACGTCTCACCTCATGGCGCATATAAGGCTCCATCCTGTCACTCTCATCTCCATATTGTTTTATACTAGGAAAAATGCTCCTTCTCCAACTGAGGACTGAACCACCCCTCAAAAACTTTAAAGGGTGTGGACTGATTACATCGTCTTCAAGTATCTTCTTTTTCTAATCAACTTCTGTACTCGACTGAAGAAGCCTACCGTGTAGGCGAAACGTTTTCGAAATAAAGATAACCTAACTGTTTGCATATGTGTCTTACCTAACAAACCTGTCGGAGTTTTATACCATTTTAAAATGTTCAATCGTCCAGACACTCAACACAAGGGTATCATGGTACTGACCTACAATCAACTCGACAACCTCTACTAGTGAGAACGGCTGGATTTGAGAGGGACCTGACCTCCCCCAACATCTGAGTTCTTACACCCCTTCCTAGTGACCTACCGTCCTCACCTCTTGCGCTATATAAGAACATAAGAACGAAGAACACTGCAGAAGGGCCTACTGGGCCCATCGAGGCAGGTCCAAGTCCCTACCGGCCTTAAGCCAATGCACCCAACCTAGTCAGGCAGGTCACATTGACTTAAGGGAGGGAACACGGCAACCGACCTGTTAGCACAAGCTATCCAGGTCCAACTCACACCCACCCACATCTACTCATGTATTTAATCCAACCTATTTTTAAAGCTACACAACGTCTCTCTGGCCTCTATAACGGTACTTGGGAGTTTGTTCCACTCATCCACAACTCTATTACCAAACCAGTACTTTCCTATATCCCTCCTGAATCTGATTTTTCCAACTTAAAACCATTGCTGCGAGTCCTGTCTAGCTAGATATTTTCAGCACACACTTATTTAACATCCCTTTATTTATTCCTGTCTTTCACTTATAAACCTCATCATATCCCCCCTAATTTCTACGGTCCTTTTTTTTCTAGAGAAGTGGCAGTTTCAGGGCCCTTAGTCTATCCTCATAGGGAAGTTCTGATACCTGGGATCATCTTTTTGCATCTCCTTTTGTACATTTTCCAGAGAATTTATATCCATTCTGTAATACGGTGACCAAAACTGTGCAGCATAATCCTAAAGAGCCAACCAAGGATGTATAGAGTTGAAGAACAACCTGAGACATCCTATTATTTATGCATCTTGATATGAAGCCAAGGATCTATTAGCTTTATTGCGAACTCTACAAACTTATGCGCGTTGTCTTGGTTTCAGATTACGCTAACCAGAACTCCTAAATCTTTTCCGCAATCCGAATATTATAGATCTAACATTATTTTAGTTATATGTGGCAGGGTTATTGTCCTGTCTCAACATTTAGGAACTTGCATTTGTCTATATTAAACTGCATCGCCACGTCCCGACCACTGCAATCAGTCTATTCAAATCTTCCTGAGTGCTCGAAAGTCACTCGTCAGAATGAATTCGACGGCCTATTATGGGTGTCATCGGCAAACTTGCCGATGTCGCTCTTTATGCCCTCATCTATGGTCGTTTTATGTAGATTGTGAAGCAGCAGGGGGCCCAACATCTGACCCCTGTGGAACAACCCGCTCGTGACGCTTCCTCCCCACTCTTGATTTCTCCCATTTATGCAAAACTCTCTGCTGCTATTTGTCAACCATGGCCCTCTATCCAGAGAAAAATTTCTCCTCCCTATTCCATGTGCTATAATTTTCCACCATTCAATAGTCGCTGGTGTGGGACCCTGTCAAAAGCTTACTGAAGTTCCATATACACAATATCATATTCATTACCATGATCAACCTCCTCAAATACCTTAGTGAAAAAAGTTATTAAATTTCGTATAGGCAGGAACGCCCCTTTGGTAAAACCAATGCTGAGATTCGTTGATTAATTTATGCTTTTCAAGGTGGCTACGAACTGCCCCGCAATTATTGATTTCCATAAATTTTCCCATATGGAGGTTAGCTTATTGGTCTATAGTTCGAAGACTAAGGACCTGTCCACCTGTTTTGAAAATAGGTATCACATTTGCCATTTTCCCACTTATCTGCACATGCCAGTTTGTAGTGATATGTTGTAAGATTAGCCAAAGGTGCTAAGCTCCTCTTTACATTCCTTTAAACCCTTGCATACAGTTCATCAGGGCCCTGGGGATTTGTTAGGTTTTAATTTATCTATTTGCCTAAGACGCATTTCAATTTGACCCTAAAGTGCACAAGTTTATTATCGTCCTGTTCTACATATTTATCATTACTGGAATATCGCTGTATCCTCCTGTTTAAAAACTGAGAGGAAGTAGGTGTTAAAAATTCTATCACAATTTCCTTATCACTGTCATGAGCTGAACCCGAGGAACTTTTGAGTGGCCTATCTTGTCCCTGATCCTTACTTCTGTATACCTGTTAAGAATCCTTTGGGTTAGTCTTCGATTCTCTGCAACTTTAACCCTCATAATCTCTATTTGCTTTTCTAATTCCCTTTTTTATTTCTCTCTTTAACCGAATAATATCGAATTTCTTAATTGCCCCTCCCTCTATTTTGATTTGCCTATATTATGCCTCCTTTTGACCAATCAGATATTTTAATCTATTGTTCAACCATTTAGGATCATTTTTTTTTGATCTGATTTCCCTATTTGGAACAAATTTGACTGAGCAGACTAGAACTAATGCCCTGAAAAGCATCATATCGGCAACCATCACCACCCTACCTGACCCCTAGTCAGGTCATTCCAGTTCACCCACCTAATAATTTTTCAGTCCTTCTGATACAGCCAAGCGAAAGTCAGGGACGGAGACTTGAATGCCTTATTAGGGGAATTCCATGATAAGTTAAAACTGGAGTGAATTGTGATCACTCTCCCCAAGCTCATCATAACCTCAAAGATTATTTATTGAGTGTTTCCCTACTGGCAAGAACCAAGTCAGGAGGTTATTTTCCCCTAGTATGGCTCTGTCACAAACTGTTTTTAAAAAAAACAATCCTGGATCGTATCAAGAAAGTCACCCGACTCTAATTTCCTGACAAATTGCTCCAGTCAATCTCTGTCTATAGTTGAAATCTCCCATTAGCACAACATTTTCGTATGTAGAATGCCTTAAACGAATTTCGTCCCCATAGAAGTTTACTGCACTCCCTATCAAGATTTGGGGCCCTGTAAATCACACCCAAAATTAGTTTTTCTCGGCCCTCGAGAACGTAACCAAACAGATTTCAGTGGCTGACGCTTCAAATTTAATATCTTGTCCTAACACAACAATTTTAAATTGTCTCTTACATAACATCGCATACTCCACCACCTTTTCCTGTTGACCCTTGTCAGTAGTGGAATAATTTATAGCCTTGTATGTGGACATCAGTGGGCATCTCTCTATCTTTCAGATGACCAGGTCTCGTTATAGCAATAATATCTATGTTCCTGCACTTGCAATAATCTTTTAGCTCATCTATTCTTATTTCTAAAACACTCCTGCTATTAAGTAATAGTAAACCTTAAGGGAGCTAGTCCCTTGCTCGCCCTCTAGCTGTCCCCTTTGTTTGCTGACTCTGATCTATTGTCCTTATTTATAACTTCATGCTGATGTCCTTTTATACATTTACTGTTTCCAACCCTAGTGTTTGCAACCTGCTTGTTTTCCCCACACACCCATTACCTCTATCTTCACATCAGATTAAAATTCATAGGCATTTTACCCAATGGCCTTTTCTCAATCGAGCTGCAAGTGCTACCACCCCTGCCCCAGAGAGATGAACCCCATCCTTGCATACAATCATGTTTGCCATAAACAGTTGTTCCAGTTTCATGAATGGGATTGCATAGTTCCTTGCAGTATCTGTCATCCAGCAATTTACAACCATTGCCCTAGACAACCATTCATTTCCTACTCCCCTTCTAGCAAAGTGCTACATATGATTGGGACCCTCCCTTAGACTCTTAATGAAAATCTATAGCTGACCTGTACTTATCTAGCAGCTCTTCTCCTCCTACCCTTCCCATATCATTTCACCAGCCCTGAACAGATAATGGGCTTGTTTCCATTACTGAACATGAATCTTTCCAGTCTTTTGACAATGTCCCCAACACCACTCCAGGGAAGCAACACTCTATCTCTCCATCTTCTTATTCTATTACAAAAAGCACGAATCAACAAATCTACCTGAGAGTCACCAACCACCAGAATGCGCTTACCTTCATAGCAGGGGCAGATAACCCATACCTTCACTGGCCACTGAAGTACATTCCATCCTGGAGAACAAGAATCGATTTCCTACCTTCAGATCTGCACTCTTAACTTCCTTACTCTGATGCGCCTCCCTTTACTGTGAACAACTCGCCACATTGTAGCAGGTGGCAGGGCTGCTCCTCACTGCTGTAGCCGTTGCAACCACCCACTACAAACCTCCTCACAGTGAAGACAGACTGCACCTCACTGCTAGAAGCCTCATTCCCCACATCTCCAACCACCTCACACTCTCTCCCAGGCCCATTGAGGTGGACCTTCAGCCTCCTAATCTCCTCCTGGAGAAGCAAGACCTCCTCCTTCAACTCTCCAACCTCAGCTTTTAAAACACTGTAGAAGCAAGCCATGCTTTGTAACCGTCCACGCTAATCCCCATTTTAATGTTCAATCTGTCAGACACTGCAACACAAGGGTATCTTGGTACAGACATACAATCAACTTCGACAACCTCTACTAGTGAGAACGGCTGGATTTGAGAGGGACCTGACCTCCCAACATCTGAGTTCTTACCCTCTTCTTGTGACCTACGTCTCACCTCTGGCACTATATAAGGCTCCATCCTGTCACTTCATCTCCATATTGTTTCATACTATTGAACAATGCTTTTCTCCAGACTGAGGGACTGACCACCTCAAAACTTTAAGGGTGATGGACTGATTACATCGTCTTCAAGTATCTTCTGTTTCTATCAACTTTTCTGTACTCGACTGAAAAAGCCTACGTTGTAGGCGAAACGTTTCGAAATAAGATACCTAACTGTTGCATATGTGACTTACCTAAAACAACCTGTCGGTATTTTTAATACCATTTTTAATGTTTCCAAATCTGTCAGACAGACTGCAACACAAGGTATATCTTGTACAGACCTGCAACAACTTCCGACAACCTCTACTATGAGAACGGCTGATTTGAGAGGGACCTGACCTCAGCCAACATCTAGTTCTTACCCTTCTAGTGACCTACTTCAACACTCCTGCGCTCATATAAGGCTCTATCCTGTCACTTCATCTCCATATTGTTTCAATACTATGGACAATGCTCTTCACCATACCTAGGGACTGACCACCTCAAAACTTTAAGGGTGATGTGACTGAATACATCGTCTGCTTCTATCAACTTTTCTGTACTCGACTGAAGAAGCCCTACTGTGTAGGCGACAACGTTTCGAAATAAAGTATGTTACTGTTTGCATATGTGTCCTTACCCTAACAACTACTGTCGGTGTTTTATACCATTTTAAATGTTCAAAATTCTGTCAGACACTGGCAACAAAGGGTATCTTGGTACAGACCTTACAATCAACTTCGACAACCTCTACTTAGTGAGAACGGCTGATTTGAGAGGGACACTGACCTCCAACATCTGAGTTCTTACCCTCCTAGTGACGTACGTCTCACCTCTTGGCGCTATATAAGGCTCTATCCTGTCACTTCATCTCAAATTGTTTTCATACTATGGAACAATGCTCTTCTCCAGACTGAGGGACTGACGCCCTTCAAACTTTAAGGGTATGGACTGAATACATCGTCCCTGCTTCTATCACTTTTCTGTACTCGACTGAAGATGCCTACTGTGGTAAGGCAAACGTTTCTAAATAAAGATACCTAACTGTTGCATATGTGTCTTACCTAACAACCTGTTCGGGTAATTTTATACCATTTTAAATGTTCATGGTCTGTCAGACACTGCAACACAAGGTATCTTGGTAATACAACCTACAACAACTTCGACCAACCACTGCAGTGAGAACAGCTGGATATGAGAGGGACCTTGACCTCCCAACATCGAGTTCCCTTTACCCCCTTCTAGTGACCTACGTCTCACCCTTGGCGCTATATAAGGCTCCATCCTGTCACTGCTTCATCTCCATATTGTTTTCATACATGGAACAATGCTCTTCTCCAACTAGGGACTCTGACCCACACTCAAAACTTTAAGGTGATGGACGATTACATAGTCTTCAAGTATCATCTGCTTCTATCAACTTTTCTGTACTCGAACTGAAGAAGCCTACTGTGTTGGCGAAACGTTTCTCGAAATAAAGATACCTTACTGTTCATATGCGTCTTACCCTAACAACCTGTCTGTATTTTATACCATTTTTAATGTTCAATCGTCAGAACACTGCAACACAGGGTATCTTGACAGACCTACAATTCAACTTCGACAACCTCTGCTAGTGAAACGGCTGGATTTGAGAGGGACCTGACCTCCAACACATCTGAGTTCTTACCCCTTCTAGTGACGTACGTCCTCACCTCTTGGCCCTATATAATGCTCCATCCTGTCACTTCCGACTCCAATGTTTCATACTAAAGGAACAAATACTCTTCTCCAGACTGAGGACTGACCACCTCAAAACTTTAAGGTGATGGACTGATTACAATCGTCTTCAAGTATCTTCTGTTTCTATCCACTTTTTTGGTACTCGACTGAAGAAGCTACGTGTAAGGCGAAATACGTTTCGAAATAAAGAACCTAACTTTGCATAGTGTCTTACCTAACAACCTGTCGGTATTTTATACCATTTATAATGTTCAATCTGTCAGAACTTGCAACACAAGGGTATCTTGGTACAAGAGCCTACAATCAACTTCGACAACCTCTACTATTGAGAACGGATGGATTTGAGAGAGACCTCTGACGCTCACCCAACATCTGAGTTCTTACCCCTTCTAGTGACCTACGTCTCACCTCTTGACTCTATATAAGGCTCTATCCTGTCACTTCATCTCCATATGTTCATACTATGGAACAATGCCTCCTTCTCACAACTGAGGGACGGACCAACTCAAAACTTTAGAGGGTTGATGGACTGAATACATCGTCCTGCTTCCCCGCCCCGGCCGGGGCCCCCCCCCCAAAGGGGGGGATACGTGTCTTACTCTACTGAAGAAGCCTACTGTGTAGGCGAAAAACGTTTCTAAATAAAGATACCTAACGTTGCATATGTGTCTTAACCTAACAACCTGTCGGTATTTTATACCATTTTAATGTTCAATCTTCAGACACTTCAACACAAGGGTACTTGTACAACCTACAATCAACTTCGAACAACCTCTGCTATGAAAACAGCTGGATATGGAGGGACCTGAACCTCCCAACCTCTGAGTTCTTACCCCTTCTATGACCTACGTCTCCTCCTCTTGGCGCTATAGTAAGGCTCCATCCTTGTCAATTCATCTCCATATTGTTTCATACTAATGAACAATGCTCTTCTACAGACTTAGGGACTGACCCACCTCAAAACTTTAAAGGTGATGGACTGAATTACATCTCTCAAGTATCTTCTTCTGCTTCTATCAACTTTTCTGTACTCGACGAAGAAGCCTACTGTGTAGGCGAAACGTTTCGAAATAAAGATACCTTACTGTTGCATATGTGTCTTACCTTAACAACCTTCTGTATTTTATACCATTTTAAATGTTCAATCAGTCCAGACCTGCAACACAAGGTATCTTGGTACAGACCTACAATCAACTTCCGACAACCTCTGCTAGTGAGAACGGCCTGGATTTGAGAGGGATCCTGTACTCTCAACATCTGATTCTTACCCCTTCTAGTGACGTAACGTAACGTCTCCACATCTTGGCGCTAATAAATAATGCACCATCCTGCCACTTCGTCTCCATATTGTTTCATACAAAGGAACAATACTCTCTCCAGACTGAGGGAACTGACCACCTCAAAAACTTTAAGGGTGATGGACTGATTTACATCGTCCAAAAAAAACAAATAAAATAAAAAAAAAAAAAAACAAAAAAAAAAAAAAAAAAAAGCCTGTTTTCTTCTGTCAACTTTTCTGTACTCGACTGAAGACGCACCTACTGTGTAGGCTGAAACGTTTCGAAATAAAGATACCTAACTGTTGCATATATGTCTTACCTAACAACCTGTTGGTAATTTTATACCCATTTTAATGTTCAATCTGTCAGACACTGCAACACAAGGGTACGTGGAACAGACCTACAATTCCAACTTCGACAACCTCTACTAGTGAGAAACGGCAGGAAAAAAAATTTTTTTTGAGAGGACCTGACTCCCAAAATCTGATTCTTACCACTTTCTTGTGACCTACGTCTCACCTCTTGGCACTATATAAGGCTCCATCCTGTCCACTTCATCTCCATATTGGTTTTTTTCATACTATTGAACAATTCTATTCTCCAACTGAGGGACTGACCCACCTCAAAACTTTAAGGGTGATGGACTGATTACATCGTCTTCAGTATCTATCTGTTTTCTTATCAACTTTTCTGTACTCAACTGAAAAAGCCTACGTGTAGGCGAAACGTATTCGAATAAAGATACCTAACTGTTGCATATTGTCTTAACCTAACAACCTGTCGGTATTTTATAACCATTTTAATGTTCAATCTGTCAGACACTGCAACACAAGGGTATCTTTGTACAGACCTACAATCACTTCGACAACCTCTACTATTGAAACGGCAGGAATTTGAGAGGGACCCCCCCTGGGAAAAAACCTCCCAACATCCTGAGTTCTTACCCCCACTCTAGTGGAACCTACGTTTCACACCTCCTTGACGCTATATAAGGCTCTCTCCTGTCACTTCCATCTCCATATGTTTCATACTATGGAACAATGCTCTTCTCCAGACTGAGGGACTGACCCACCTCAAAAACTTTAAGGGTGATGGACGAATACATCGTCTGCTTCTATCACTTTTCTGTACTCGACTGAAGAAGCCTACTGTGTAGGCGAAACGTTTCGAAATAACGTTCTGTTACTGTTGCATATGTGCCTAGCTAACCACCAGTCGGTATTTTAATACCATTTTAATGTTCAATCTGTCAGACACTGCAACACAAGGGTATCTTGGTACAGACCTACAATCAACTTCGACAACCTCTACTAGTGAGAACGGCTGGATTGAAGGGACCTGAACCTCCCAACATCTGAGTTCTTACCCCTTCTAGTGACCTACGTCTCGGGGGACCGCTCATGGCGCTTATATAAGTCTGTCCATCCTGTCACTATTCATCTCCATATTGTTTATAAATACTATGGAACAATGCTCATCTTCTCCAGACTGAGGGACTGACCACACTCAAAAACATTAAGGTGATGGACTGAATCCAACGAGCAACAAGTATCTTCTGACACAAACAACTTAACAGACCTCGCCATCAGCCTTACAACCCCGTGACGGCGCCACTATACCGAAATAACGAAACATAACTGAGCAAATAGTGTCTTACCAGACCACAACGACCGGAAATTAAAAACAATAATTAGGAAGTACAAACATTCGCGCCACGTGGTTGCGCCAGGGACGAGAGCAACACAAGGGAATCGTGGTACATGACCTACCATCAAACATCCGACATCCTCACCCTAGTTGATGCTACGTCAGGCAGAAGCGAGCGGCGGTACCCGATCCCCACCCCGGGCCACGAACCCAACCTGGCAGGGGGGCCACCAACCAGCTGATACAAACCAAGCCCCGAGGCCAACACTAGAGCCCACCTACACCCCACAATCCCTCACACACCTGTGCACACCACCTACCCATAGCAGGTATTACAAACCCACACCCACAATAAACCACCACAGTCCCCCATCACAACACCCTCCATCTTTCCATCCCGCCCACCCCACCAAACCTTTATCATGCCAGCCTCCAACGGACATCAACACACACCAAAACATTACCACGGACCAGTCCTCCGTCCATCCATATACTTCGCCCCGAAAACGTATGTGTGCCCTCCAGACTGAAACTGTTTCATCGGACTAACCACAACCACGGCTGACTGGTAGCTAAACTACCCGCCCCAAAACACTTAACCCGATATACCCAGCCCTATCCCCCCCCTCTACACAATTGACGGCGGCTCCCACGCCACGCCCACCCCTAAACTCCACCCACACCACATCTCCCTGCATTCAAATCTATGTTGCCCAGCCCACGGGCCCCCCACATCTAACACCCCCCATACACTAGTCCCACAGAAACGCCTCCATCCAAACTTCTCACACACCTCTCGGTCACTCCACCATACCCAACCTCACCCCACCAATAAACCACCGCCAAACAATGGTCCCCCATCACAACACGCCTCCATCTGTCCAGTCCCGCCGTCGACCCCCCAAACGCTTTATCCATTCCATCAACCACACTACACTATCAACCATCAACACATCGAACTAAAACCAGACACGCGCAGCCGCCCCAACAGTTACGGCGCCACATAAACACAAACCCTATACCACCCAGAATCATCTGATACAACACCACACCACGCATTACCTTCAAAACGACCCCCAAAAGCGCATAACCCGGAACTTACATGCCACAGGTAGCAACACAAGGGAAACAAGGTGACCCTACCCAAACGAATCCACCTTACGACAACCTCAGCAGAGAGCGAACTGGCTGTCAAAGTGCGCTGGTGCCCAGACCCTACGGGGGGCAGCCCCCCACTTGCGAAACATAGACCGCCAACACGAGACCTATGTCACGACCGCTCTTGGCGCTATAAAAGGCTCCATCCTTCACAAACTTCATCTCCTATATTGTTTCATACTATGGAACAATGCTCTTCTCCAGACTGAGGGACTGACCACCTCAAACTTTAAGGTGATGGACTGATTACATCGTCTTCCAAGTATCTTCTCCTTCTAGTCACTTTTCTGTACTCGACTGAAGAGCCTACTGTGTAGGCGAAACTTTTCGAAATAAAGATACCTTACTGTTGCATATGTGTCTTAACCTAAACCAACCTGTCCGGTATTTTATACCATTTTAAAGTTCCCATCTGTCCAGACCCCAACCCTGCCAACACAAGGGGTATCTAGGTAGAGACCTACAATCAACATCGACAACTCTTCTAGTGGAGAGACGGCTGGATTGAGAGGGACCCTAGACCTCCCAACATCTGAGTTCTTACCCGTTTCTAAGTGACCTAACGCTCACCTCTTGGCGACTATATAAGGCTCTCATCCTGTCACTTCTCCCATATTGTTTCATACTATGGAACAATGCTCTTCTCCAACTGAGGGACTGACCACCCCAAAACTTTAAAGGGTGATTGGACTGATACATCGTTCTCAAGTATCTTCAGTTTCTATCAACTTTTCTGTGTAATCGACTGAAGAATGCCTACAGTGTAGGCGAAACGTTCGAAATTAAAGATACTAACTGTTTGCATATGTGTCTTTACCTAACAACCTCTCGGGTATTTTATACCATTTTTAATGTTCAATTCTGTCAGACACTGCACACAATGGTATCTTGGTACAGACCAACAATCAACTTTCGACAACCTCCTGCTAGTGAGAATGGCTGGATTTGAGAGGGACCTGACCTCCCAACATCTGAGTCTTACCCCTTCTAGTGAACCTACGTCTCACCTCTTGGCGCTATATAAGGCTCTAAATCAGTCACATATCATCTCCATATTGTTCATACTAATGGGACAATGCCTTTTCTCCAGACTGAGGACTGACCACCTCAAAACTTTAATGGTGATGGACTGAATACATCGTCTGCTTCTATCAACTTTTCTGTACTCGACTGAAGAAGCCTACTGTGTAGGCGAAACGTTTCAAAATAAAGGTACGTTACTGTTGCATATGTGTGTTACCTAACAACCTGTCGGTATTTTATACCATTTTAATGTTCAATCTGTCAGATACTGCAACACAAGGGTAGCTTGGTACAGACCTACAATCAACTTCGACAACCTCTACTAGTGAGAACGGCTGGATTTGAGAGGGACCTGACCTCCCAACATCTGAGTTCTTACCCCTTCTAGTGACCTACGTCTCACCTCTTGGCGCTATATAAGGCTCCATCCTGTCACTTCATCTCCATATTGTTTTATACTAAGGAACAATGCTCTTCTCCAGACGAGGGACTGACCACCTCAAAACTTTAAGGGTGATGGGCTGATTTTCTCGTCTTCAAGTATCTTCTGTTTCTACAACTTTTTTCTGTACTCGACTGAAGAAGCGTACCGTGTAGGCGAAACGTTTCGAAATAAAGATACCTAACTGTTGCAAATGTGTCTTACCTAACAACCTGTCGGTGTTTTATACCATTTTAATGTTCAATCTGTCAGACACTGCAACACAAGGGGATCTTGGACAGACCTACAATCAACTTCGAAAAACCTCTACTAGTGAGAACGGCTGATTGAAGGGACCTCCTCCCAACTCTGATTCTACCCCTTCTAGTGCCTACTCTCACCTCTTGGCGCTATATAAGGCTCATCCTGTCCTTTTATCTCCATATTTTTTCTACTATGGAACAATGCTCTTCCCAACTGAGGGGCGGGCCACCTCAAAACTTTAAGGTGATGACTGAATACATCGTCTGCTCTACAACTTTTCTGTATCGACTGAAGAAGCCTACTGTGTGGCGAAACGTTTCGAAAAAAGATACCTTACTGTTGCATATGTGTCTTACCTAACAACCTTCGGTATTTTTTAAACCCTTTTTAAAGTTTAATCTGTCAGACCTGCAACACAAAAATCTTGGACAGACCTACAATCAACTTCGACAACCTCTACTTGAAACGGCTGGTTTGAGAGGACCTGACCTCCCAACATCAGATCTTCCCCCTTTTTGGACCTACGTCTCACCTCTTGGGAACTATATAAAGGGTCCCTCCTGTCACTTCATCTCCATATTGTTTCATACTAGAGCAATGCTTTTTTCCCGACTGAGGATGACCACCTCAAAACTTTTAAGGGGGATGGGCTGATTACATCGTCTTTAAGTTCTTTTGTTTTATCAAATTTTTTTGTACTCGACTGAAAAAAACCTACGTGTAGGGGAAACGTTTCGAAATAAAGATACCTAACTGTTTTTTTCATATGTGTCTTACCAACAACCTGTGGTATTTTTTACCCTTTTAATGTTCAAACCAACACTGCAAAACAAGGTACTTGGGACAACCTACAATCAAATTCGAAACCTCACTAGTGAGAACGGCTGATTTTAAGGGGCCCAACCCCCCAACACGAGTTCTTACCCCTTCTAGTGACCTACGTTTTTACCTCCTGACCTAATAAGGCTCATCCTGTCACTTCATCCCATATTGTTTCATACTAGGAACAAAGCTCTTCCCAACTGAGGACGACCACCTCAAAACTTTAAGGGTGATTTGGGCTGAAAACATCGCTGCTTCTATCAACTTTTTGTACTCGACTGAAGAAACCTACTGTGGCAAACGTTGAAAATAAAGGGTTTTTACTGTGCATATATGTCTTTCCTAACAACCTGTCGGTATTTTATACCATTTTAATGTTCAACGTCAACAGCAACAAAAGGGTACTTGGGACAGACCTACAACAACTTCGACAACCTCTACAGTGAAACGGCTGGGTTTGAAGGCCCGACCTCCCAAAATCTAGTTCTTCCCCCTTTTAGTGACCTCCTCACCTCTTTGGCGCTATATAAAGGGTCCATCCCGTCCTTTACTCCATATTTTTTTTATACATGGAACAATGCCTTCTCCAACTAGGGACTGACCACCTCAAAACTTTA
>NW_026507432.1:0-28818 GCF_026875155.1 Cherax quadricarinatus
GCATCTGTTGAAATTTTGTGGGAAACCCAAATTGCCAATTTCTGACCACTTTAAATTGGGGAGTTTAAATAATGAAAAGGGCGGTTTCTTGTACTCCCTTTTACAACTAAATTAAAAAAAATTTATTCAGGTATTACAAAAAAGTTTTCCAAATTTAATTTAAAACATACAGGTTTTGGGATAGAGAACCTAGGATAAAACCCCGAAAAATCAACAAAAAGACTTTTTTTTCCCGGGGAAACCCGGCCTTGGGCTTTCCCAAAATATTTTTTTTGGGAAAAAATTTTTTTTCTTTGGGTTTTTTGTTGGGCCCACTCAATTTAAACTTGAGCAATGTTGATGGGGAAAAATGCTTCTTAACTACAACAAAAATAAAAAAGACAGACGATAAAAAAGGGAGTTCACTTCCAGCCCCTTTTTCCGCCTCTTTGCAAATAAAAATTTTTGTATTTTTTTTTTTTTTTTTTTTTGGGTTTTATTCCCCCCAAATTTTTTTTGGACTCTTTTTATAGAAAAAAAAATATATTTCAGAAATTTGACATATTTTTAAATTTCTTCAAAAACGAAAAATACTTTTTAAAATTTAGCCAAAAATAGCTGAAATGTTCGATTTTTGCCGATGTTCCAAGGGAACCCGTGTAAAGTCCCAAATTTGGGTTTAAAAATTTTTTTAAAAGGGATTCTAACCTAACCATTCTTAATTGGCAAAACTTTAGTAATCCCCACACTACGGTCCCAATGATGCCAATTTTGATGGAGGAACTGTAATAGTTTCTGGGAGATGTATTTTTTTCAGTTGGCCCCAAAACCTTTCACAGAGTACACATTTAAGTATGATAAACTATGTTTGTGGGAAATTTCCACGAACACTGTTTCTTGAGTCTTGGCCAAAGCTAAAAATTCAAAAAGCAGATAAACACATGACATACTGGGGCCCCAAAAAAAAAAAATGGTTGCTAGGTGTATTATAAATTTTTAAAAAAAAAATTTCAATTCCCCTTTTAAATGGCTTTTTGGAACCCTTCACTGAAAATATTTTTTCCCTAAATTCAAAATGTTTTTAAAAGTACAGTTCTCTTTTTTCTATCCCTTTCTTCAACTTTTGGGGCGAAATTTAAAAGGATTAAAAAGTAAGGGGAAGACAGACTCGCTCTAAAAGGGTAGCAACAGCAAAAACCCTGGAAATTTTACCAAAAACTTACTGAATTTAAAAGAAATATTAGGAGATACTCTTTAATTCCATGTAAAGTTTTAGTAAACTATTACAGAAAGGGCCCCCACTTATGTGGCAAGTTGGTTCCAGCTCCCACCTTAACCTCTTAACTGTCCAAATGTAGATCTATGTTCTTACTGCTAGCGCTCCAAACATAGATCAACGTTTTATTTTTCCTGCCTTCAGATTTGGCATGATAGGCCTGAGTGGCCTAGACATGAGAGAATGGGTCTGTGCACTCAATGTGCACAGTGTGAAAAAAAATTGGGGACCCCTCAATACTGCAAGGTACACCAGTTAGTTTCACCACCAGCTTGGGGTCCAACACCATGGCAAACCCTGTGATTCACTAAATGCCTCGTCATATTAACATCTTATTCTTGGAAAGTGATATAGACCCCGAGTTTAGTGGATTTGACACTGATGTGGCCACAAATGATCAAGGAATTAGTGAAAAAAATGACAGTAACCCAGATGACCCTCAGCCCACCACCTCTGGGGTGGCCAATGTGGCCACACCAAAACCCTCACCCAAGCACCTTTAGGGTGGCCGTGTAGCCATACCAGACCCTTGGCCAAGCACCTCTGGGTGGTGGCCAGTGTTACAAAGTCAGAGGCAACTACGCAAGTGGAAATTATCATTTTCCCGCAGTTTTGGTGATGATGGTAGTGAAAGTGATATAAGTGATGATGAGATTTATTTTATCCCCTTAGACAAATTCTTCAAGTGATAGTGATGTACATTATTCCCCAATGAAGTGTCCCTTTAGGTGGCATCACCTATGTTCAGGCAGAGTGCCATATGCAGTCCCCAAGGGTCAGGGGAGGTCACTGAAGTGATACCAATCATGAAGGAGAAAATGTGGGGATGGAGGAAGAGGAGGAGGTGGTGGTGGGTGGCATGGTGCCTGGGCCACATGGCAAGGTGGTCGGCAGACAAAGACAGCTTGGCATCCCCTCAACTATGTGCTGCCCCCACTCCCGTCTCTCATCATGCTTCCCCATGTTCCATGCCACAGGTCCACCCTGCACCATCTGACCATGAAAGGAACTGGACAGAAAGTACATTCGTGCCACATCCATTTGATTTTGATGGCAGTAGAAGTGGCATCTTGCCAGAGTCTCCTATCACAAATGAGTCTACAGAGTTAAATTTTTTCCAATCATACTTTGACGAGCCTATAATGAACTTGAATGTCACCCAGACAAACAATTACTACTGCTGTATAATGGACAACACAGAGGTTGCAGAATTGCCACAGCTGCGCAGGTGGAAAGATACAACTGTAGCCGATATGTATTTATTCCTTGGCACTGTCATGCTTATGCCTCATATATATAAGCACAATATAGCACAGTACTGGTCCACAGACTACTTTGTCAGTACTCCTGTCTTCCATGGCCTCCTTCCCTGCAACAGATTCACTCTATTGCTATGAATGTTGCACTTCTCAGACAGGAATTGCCCCAACAGAAATGACCTATGCAAAATCCGGGAAGTGTTTATGTATATGAAGCAGAAATTCAGTGCCTATATTTATCCTTTCAAGAACATTGTTATGGATGAGTCCTTGATTCTGTTCAAGGGATGACTGTCATTCAAACAATATATACCGAGCAAATGTAATTGCTTTGGTATAAAACTTTTTATTTGTGACTGTGAGAGTGGTGTTGTGTTGGATGTCATTGTTTACTCCAGGAGAAACACACTTGATGATGACAGGGGGATATTGGGCATTTCCGGTGATGTTGTTCACAAGATGATAGGGCCATACCTTGGCAAGGGTCATACGTTGTACACAGACAGCTGGTATACAAGCCT
This sequence comes from Cherax quadricarinatus, assembly GCF_026875155.1. Lineage (NCBI taxonomy): Eukaryota > Metazoa > Arthropoda > Malacostraca > Decapoda > Parastacidae > Cherax > Cherax quadricarinatus. Next base: position 3,036 of record NW_026507432.1, read on the forward strand.
TATGCTCACTGATTTCCTCCGTGTGAACAATACTGATATCTGTGGAACAGTGAGGAGAAATAAAACGCTTGCCAAAGTTCACTGGAAGCAGTGCTGAAGGTGCAGTGCAAGTGTCTCATGTTAGTGACATCATGGCACTGATGTAGCGTGACAAACGGGACTTGACGTTGCTGTTAGCCATCCACAGAAACGAGATGGTACAAACAGACAGAGTGAACAGGGACAACAATGAACACATTGTAAAGCCAGCTGTAGCCATCGACTATACGAACAATATGTAACTAGATGACAAGTGTGACATTATGATAGGGTTTGTTGACTGTGTGAGTAGGAGTCGCAAGTGGTACATAAAAGTGTTTTTCCACCTTGTAGACATTGCAGTGCTCAATATCTTCAATATGTATGAAGACTGGAAAATTACTTCATTATGCAGAATTCACCCTGAATGTCATGAAGGAGATAGTAAAAAAGTATGGTACCACACCTGTACCTCCCTGTCAACAGTGACCTGTCCCCCACCACAACCAGTGGGGGAAGTACTAGACCGAATCTTCACTAACTGTCATTACCTGATACCAATACTGTCTTCCCCAAAATGAAGTATTCTCAGAATGTGTTGTGTGTGCTAACACCATAAATTGACCTCAACAACGGAAGGACACATGATTCATGTGTCAGCAATGTGGGGTGGCACTCTGGAGACATGGATTTTAGGACTTAATGTGCTGCCGGAGTTTGAGCAAGGGATTCAGGGAAACCTGCAGGCCAGACTTGAGTCCTGGAGATGGGAAGTACATTGTCTGCACCCTGAAGGAGGAGTGTTAATGTTACAGTTTTATAACTGTAGTGTGAGCATGCCTTGGCAAGACAGTCATGGGGTGAATGTTGAAAGTTTTTTTATTTCAGGCCACCCCGCCTTGGTGGCAAACAGCCTGTGTTAATAAAAAATAAAATAATATAACAATTTATGTTATTAAATTTGTAAACCTTATTTTATCAACACCTGTACTGTTCAAAATCGTATATGCAAGGTATTGCTGTATTCGAATCATTGAGCACTAATCAAATGTAAAATACAAATACAATTGATAGAAATACATAATCAAAAGAAAGGCACCGTAATTGTACAGAACATTTTGGATGAAATAAATTAAATTTACACACCAGTGGTGCTTAGTGATCCCACATTTAGTTTGCTAGAGGGATTAATAAGTGTAATATTCCAACAGGAAACTGTCGTATTGGTGGGCTTGTAGAAACGTTAGAGAACAGACACCACATGTGTGTGATGAGTTAGGTGCTCAGTGGATCCATGGAGAAGATTGGTATTGCAGTGTATCATTTTGCTAGTCCCAGTAACCTCATCCATTCCATAAGGGTCTGTAGATGGTAGAGGTAGTACAGAAGTTCAGTGTACTGTGTACAAATGTGGGGAGCGGTCGGTGGGGTTATGCACTAATATTTAGTGTACTGGTGATCAACAGAGGTGGAGTACAAATGTTCAGTGTACTGTGTAGAAGGTTAGAGGTTGTGTACTAATTAATTAGTGTACTGTTTAGACAGGTAAGGCGTAGTACAAATGTTCTGCACTGTGTAGACATAGAGGGGATACTAATGTTTCCTGCATTTAAAGTTTGTTGAGTTCCAATTTAAATAAGCTCTTATTACAACCTTCTATCACTTTATCTGTTTATTATTTGTAGAATCCTTTCGAATAACGAACAATCTGAAATTTATTAAATTTTTAGAATTGGACATATGTGATCAATAATATCCCCATGGAGACAGAAACACAGAAGATTAATTAATCTATGTACATTATGATTCCCTTCTGGAGCTCTGAAGGGGATCCCCATAAGTGGGTCGAAATAAACAGATCCATTAACCCTTAAATGGTTCAAACGATATAAATGTTCTTTAACCGCAACATCCCAAATGTATATGTTAATTTTCCTTGCCTCCAAATTGACCAATGGCCTGAGATGCTGTCAGCATAGAATGGGTCTAACCCCTATTACATGGTCCAAGGCCAAAATCGCTGCACTGGGTGCCCCCAGTGGTCCAAGAATTATGAAAAAATAAAAACAAAAAAATTTTCTTACAGAATTAAAGAGTAATTTTCGTGAAGGTAATAAAGCAAAAAAAAAATTCAGGACATACTTTACCGAGATACATCTGGCGAGAAATTGACTCCAAAAATGACGCAGGTGGCGGCACAACGCGGCGAGTCCGAGGGTCCCCCACAAACGCGCATTTCTTTATTTTGAACAATTTTTATAGATAGTCTAATCTTTTCCTTATCTAAATTTTTTTCTTTTCCTACAACATTTGGGGCTGAGAGAACAATCTGTATATTAAAAATATAAATAAACTCATTGTTATTGATCACAATAACCGCACAAAGTTATTATCATAATATTGTTTCCCCCACTTTTGATTATTACAATTAAATCACAAATCTTGTATAATTACTTATGTTCCATCATTTATTTACCATATGTACAAATCACTGGACATGTTTATAGAACTAGCAAACAAGCTTGTGGAACTCCTTGAAACAAGGCACCAGTGTCGCATAGATACTTTGACCATTCCAGCGCACAGAAACCAAGTGTCTTTTGCTCTTTGTTGCTCGTTTTTTGTTTGTGCACAGACACACATCTCTTCGAATCAAAAGAGGAGGGGCGCGAGCTTAGTTGCAGTGAAGCTGTATTATGAAGTGATCACCTTCCTTCCCCCTCCTCCAAACGGCTTGTATATATCCTGAGATTTCGAGACAGTTTTGTAAGCAGGTGATGTACCTGGTATTTCATTATGATTTTGTCTGACAACAGACAAACAAAATTCAACCATACGGTGGTCTGTTGCCAGTAGCTTCACTTGTTACATATTATATGTCATTGAGCATAGGAAATGTCCATGAGATGGAAGAAAGATTCATATAGCCCACTTGTAACTCTTTACAAATACACAATAAAAAATCAACAAAGCCAATCAGATATCAACGTTTGTCAACCAATGCATGATTTGTGTATAATCAATCACTGTCACTTGGTTTTCAAATATGTTCATTAGTCATTCTATCAACTTGCCACTGTCATGCATTTCATTTTACGATGATGGTTGTCAACTAGATGTGACTATCTCGTTTGTCATGCCAACGCGTAAAGCCATGATGTCATTGGCAGTAAACACCTGCACCCTCATCAAACCACGAGTGCCCCTGCAAGTGATCCTGGGCATATGTTCAAACGATTAGAATGCACTGTGCTCACACACATCTGTCTTTTCACTATTACTCAAGAAAGTCACGAGTAAAGGCTTTTTGTACCAGTAGTTCGGTATATAATGTAGCCCCTTTCCAATAGGTGCCATCATCCTTCCACTACTATCACCAGATATCCCCAATAACATCCAGTATATTCATAGTTTTACTTCCCGTGTATACAACAATATCCAATACCATTCCACGTCACAGTTCAGAGTAGCAAAGCAGTTTTATACCAAAGCGTTTCCTCTGCTCGTATATACTGATTGAATACAATCCAACCTTTGAAAACAAAATCAAAGACTACGTCAAATACAAGATTCTTGAATGAATAAAAGTACAAGTTGAAATTTTTGTTGAGATACATAAAAACTTTCTAAACTTGTATAACCTATCACTTTGTTCTATCAGGCTGGTTTGTCAGAGAGTGCAACATACGTAACAGTAAGATAAACCTGTCACATGGAATGATTTCACTGAAGACTGGGTTACAAATTAGCCGATCTGTGGACCATTAGGATTTTATATTATGTTTATAGACATTAGGCATAAGCATTATTGTTTTGCAAAAAGCAAAATACATGTAAAATTTCTGCAACAGTTTCACTTTCCTCCACCGGTGGTATTCGTGACTGTGGTGATATCATCGATTGGCCATGGGGTACTCAAAAATACTTGTTACTTTCCCTGACAATAGTTTTCCATCAAGGGCGGTCAAAGAATAGTCAAAAAATTCCAGTTCATTGGCAGTAGTTCCAAGGGACAAGTTTGGTTGAATTCCACTTTGAGATTCATCAAACTGAAGGACTGGGCAACAAAAATGGGATATTGCTGCCAATCCCGATTACGGTTTGCTGGTGGATACTGGACATCATAGTCTGGCTGGCTGTAGGTGAGGTGGGCTGGTGGCGTGACTCTCCGCTTTGTCCTTGAACAGCGGGCAGTCCCAGCATGGGTCCCCAGCCTGTCTGGCGAGTCATTGCATGGCTGTGACCAACCATCACCACTTACCACCACCTACTGATGCCTGTGGGTCTAGCCATCCAAGTGTAGGGCCAACATCAACCTCACTTTCACACTTTCTAGGCTGTGTAAAACAAATGGTCCACGGGAATGTAACTCCGGGATGTGTACACGTCCCTGTTAACTGCATAGGGAAACACAAACCCCGAGTGCATGCGGAGGCGTATATGCCGAACTTCACTGGTGAATATGATTCCTCACTATCACTACTCGAATGGTTTGTCAAGAGCAATAAAATCACAATCCACGTCACTATCATCATCATTACCTGAAGTTTCAAAGATGCTCTGGCAACATGAAAATATTAGTTTTCATCTTTGCGATTAGTACAACTGACCGTGACTGAGGAGTGCCCACACAAGATGAAGAAGTTAGAGATCGTCAGGTTTTCGAGCGGCGCTACGGGAGAACGATATCCAGGACAATCCTTTCGGTCACTAACTGATCAAAGCCAAAGAATTCGTCTTCATATCCACTTCCCACCAGATTCAGAACTATCAGATAGGAAGAGGAGAGTCCCAATTTCCATTGAGGTGAGAGCTACCTTGTGACGAGTCATGTGGACAAAGGTAACTAGTCCGGGCATTCCCACAGAGTTGCAAAGCGGGAGCCTAGAATATGTTGTGTAAAAGCTCATACACACCATGCGAGACATGTTCTCTCAACATGAAGGGCCTACCCGCCATTCTTCTCCCGCGCTAAATTTGATTCTGCTATAATTTGTGGCGAAGACTCTACAGGGGGCACCTTAACGTAAAACTGTAGATCTATGGCACGGACCCTTAAACGGCTAAACCTCGGGTTCAGCCATATTAAAAAAATCGGAACCCATTAGTAACGATGTGGGGGTGCCATAACAAGAATGAGGGATGCGGAACTCGAGCAAACAGTGAGCAAACACCAAGAATCACTGTTGTAATGTCATATTAACACTCCCCAATTTGAGAGGCAAAGTGATGTTAACCCCAAGTTTTGGGTCTCTTCTCTATCTCTTATCTACTATCTCGTGACTATCTCTGTTTTCTCTTTTTGTCTGCAGGTGTCTCTCTGTCCTCTGTCTCTTTTTTTATCTGATTCTCACATGTACACACAAATACAATTATACTTCTTCCCTTCTTCCTCCTTCTTCCTCCTTGCTCCTCCACCTCCATCCTTCTCCTCCTTCCTTCCATCTTCTATCTATACTCCCAAGGTATCCAAAACATTGCTGGGACAGGGGACTAATAAACACTTTATATATTTCCTAGACAATAGTAAATGACCAAAACAGTGTAAATGGCCCACCTGTCAATGTGTTTGTACATTTGAGTACAATTTCATACCTAATATTAGTGTCAGATCTGTTTTATCTGGTGGAAAATCCAAGAACTACAATTAGCTGTCCATTATCAAACATAAAAATTATATAAAATAATATAGAGATGAGAAAAAATTTATAATTCGGCAAACACTTTCTCGAAGCGGCAGGACTTGATGTTGCTGTCATGTGAGCATTAAGTGTTCAACTTTGGCAGCCTCATTCCTCAGTAAAGTAAGCGAGTGCGCGGCCTATTTTTTTTCTTTAGATCCTATAATACTTAGAAAATTTATCTCTTTATTCCAATGAAAAAAAAAAAATTATTTGATCAAATATTTGGGTACAGGGGAGAGAACGAGCAAAATTTTTGTATGGACCATTTAGAGGGCTAAACCCCCTGAATTACTCCCTCCATGTGGGTTATTATAGAGCATTCACATTTAGATAATGCATAGAATATAGTGTTTATTAGTCATATTGTATGCATATATAAAGTTTATAGCATGTTAAAGTAAACGGGTTTGTTCTGGTAGTATGCAGTGGGTGTTAATGATAAATCTTCTTCTTCGGAGGCTTCATGAGGTAGAGCCAATGGCGGAGGCGACGTGGTGGTTACACAGGCATGTGTGTTTGTGCCCATGTCCCGCCAGGCCATCCCATGAGAGAAGCTGGGAGGCCTTGTGTCCTTGTCTGCTAGGGCCGCTGTGGTGAGTGATGGAGAGGCAAGTCTGTGCATACTGAATTGGCAAGGCCTATAGGTGGCAGCACAGCATGGCGCTAAATATGAACTAATCTGGCAGACAGAATGGGCTGTCTGCGCAGACAGTACAGCTTTCACGCGAGCGCGACAGCTGTGCCACCTAACCGCGCATCTTCCCGACGCGACAATAACTGTAGTAAAAGAAACTCGTTCTCTCTCAGCGTAGAACAGCACCGGAACACAAAATAAAAACATATATATACATATGGACATGGAAAAAAAAAGGCGGGGAAGGCCTACAGTGAGGGAAGAGAAAAAACATGTGGGGTGTGCTAAACATCGTGGTCATATGCAGTGAGCGCTGAAGGCAAATCACTTGTCCGCTTCCTGCTTCTGGACAGATTACTGCAATGCATTGGAGACACGCAGGCGGCTGAGCTCTGATGTAACAGGGACCTTCTCCTCTGGAATGGGTGAGCATTCATATCCGGATGAGTCCTGCTGCAGGTTTTTTCACTCAACCTATGTTACGACATGCTGGTTCCCTCGAGTGATGCTTGGACAAAACACAGCAACTGGGCAGACTTCTGGCACGCGACCCAGGAGGACACATGCTCGACTGGTACTGTCGCTGGCTGTCACTGCCGGCGAGCGATGAAGCGGTCGTGGCAGAGCGACTGTGGGCGAAACATCTGGGAGTCGATAACATCATACACCATACTGCAGTGAGAGAGCTAGCAGATCAAAGTGGTCATCTTTGTGCATTCTGCTCACTGAAGCTTTGGACACGAGGCTGACACTGCCCTGCCTAGCAGGCTAACGCGAGCCTTGGCAAAGTGTGGGGACATTCCGGCGCATTGGATTATAGCAGAATTAGTCTAAGCGTCCCCAGTACTTGTTTTTCCTACATATAACTGCACTCTGATTGTCTGGAGGTGAAGTGAAACAAATCTCGAAGGAATCGTATCAGGTACGATTTCTGCAGAACAACAAACTAGCGACGAGCATAACATCTTTCTGTACAAGAGGGCTCATATGCTCAGGGGCTGAGTAATGCAGAGCGTCAAAACACACTGGTCACAGGGGGGGGGAGCGTGGGTGGTGACTTAACAACAGTGTTGCTACTCAGGTCTGGCTCAGAACTCATTGGACACACGGAAACTTTAACACACAACTGCGGTACAACATGGCATTAAACTAGCAAATGATGCTTGATCTGTGCATAAAACTGACACTAAGACATATACTAAAATGTGAGAACACTGACCTGATAGGAATTAATTAACACACATATATCTTCTCATCGATCTTCTCAGTACAATACAGAAATAAGTATTGAACACTGCTTGTGAGCATCCATGTGATGACAGGCGTGATGACCGCGAGGTTACGTCAGCAGGACTGTGACGTCAGCAGACATCTCAGGTGACGCAGTCAGACATTGTGTGACGTCATGAAGTCGGGCAGCATCGTGGGTACGTCGATGTGATGGGCGGGCAGCAGACCACATCAAGTGGCCTGGGAACATCTGGTAACACACGTAGCTCGTAGGTCTAAGATGACCAGATCGCCCACGGGGGTGGGGGAGTCCACATGGCATCGTGATCTACGTGGGCATCGTGATCTTACGGTGGCAGTGCACCACACCCTACGTGGCATGCCCACATCCGCACTGGCATCGCCCACACCCACGTGGCATCGCCCAAGACCCATGTGGCATCGGGATCACGTGGCGTCTGATCTACATGGCATTGCCCACCCCACGTGGTGTCTGATCCACATGTCATCGTGATAGGCGAGGGCGGGCTAGGCAAGCTGATTCCACATAGCTTCGAGTGGCCTCGTGCACTCGGATACACAGCTTCGGCAGGGGATGAAATCACATGGAAATACAGCTGAAAACACAGCAAGTGTGGTGATGGGCCGGGGGGTGGTGAGTGTACTGTATGTGGTGGTGAGGAGTCGTGGTTGAGTTTAAGGCGAGTGAACAGTGGAGCGTTCCCTCCCCCTGGCGGGGGCCACCCAACAAACACAGGGAAACACACTGACTCAAAAACACCAACAAGGACTCACCTCTGGTCTGCTCTGAAACAGCTGTGCTCAGCTGAACAACAACAGCACAAACAAGTGCGCTGAACACTTGACTTGAGAAACATCATGGGACGCTGTAGCGAGGGGTCACTTACAAATCTCGTATAATTTCGCTCAAATTTTCGCTGGATCGCCTGCGTGTACCTGTGTCTGGATATTTGCTCAAACGTGCAGACACGACATCAGATAACTCGTTGAGAGACGGATGCTCTTGTGTAGGGTGATGAAGTGAAGATGGACTTCTACCTCAACAATTCCTCACTTTGTGCAATCACAAGCTGCAGCGACCACAGCTGGGCTACTGATCCAAATTATAAATGAGCTTGTTTGTAGGTCTGAAAGTGGGTTGTGAAAGAATAAACTTCTACGGGCAGGCTTCTTTGATTATTGTTAAGTGTCGAAGCCGGATAGCACAGTCATGTGTTGTTGTGCCGCAAGCCCGTGCATGTGCCATGCCCACGAGAGAAGCTAGGAATATCCTTGTGTCTTGCAGCTGGAGGTGCCGCTGTGTGAGTGAGGGAGAGGCAAGTCTGGGCATACTGAAGTGTCAAGGCCTTATAGTGGCAGCACCAGCATGGCTCGAATATAAATATGAAGCTGGCAGACAGCATGGCTGTCAGTGCAGACAGTGCAGCAGTCCTACCAATGACGTACCAAAGTTGCTTCAATTTTTGAACTAGTGAAAAAGGGATGGGCCAGTCCAGGTTTCCTAATTCTATTTATTCTGGTCAGCACTAATAAAAGCACTATTTCCTCCTAGTGACAATTGGCTTTAGTAAACAGTATATAATGAAATTGACAGTGCTTCATGGAACATATAGGAAATTGATTCATAAAAATATTCAGTGAGAATAAATTTTAAAATTATTTAATTATAAGTATCAACTGCCCTGGCACTGGGAGTGTCCTCTTGTGCTCAGTGGTTAGATTCTACAATAATGTCCTTAGACCCCACAAAAAATGCCCACAAATCAACAAAATGGAAATGACTTAAATCATTTACATGGTTCACCATAATTAATTACTGTGTAAAATAAAAAATTTCATAATCTATCCATTATGAATAGACATGGTCGGGTGAAAGTGGCCTATGTGCCGGGACTTTAAGTTGAATCTGGCCTTGTCTTCTTGGGTGTAGGGCACCTCTTATCTCGTCTGTCCTTGTATTTTGTGTAAATAGGGAAGACATGCTCTGCTGCTTGTAAGTCCTGTCCACTGACCACACCAGTCCGCTGCATTCACATATACTGTGCTTGATCGTGTCCACAGACCAACAGCCAGTCCCTGGCATGCACATACCTGTGCTATCGTGTCCCCACCAGACCAACACCTGTCAGCAACAGTTCACATTAACTTGGCTGATCCCTGTTACCACAGAAAGACAGACAGACGCAGCTGCCCCGCCGCCTCCGTCCTCCGCCTCTCTGGACTCCCCTCCGTCGCCTAGCCCTTCCCTCCTCCGCCTCCCTCCTCCTCCCCACCTCCCCTTCCTCCTCCTCCTCCTCGGTTCACAACTATTCCTGCTGTCCATTGCCACAGACACAAAGAACCAAATAATTTTGAGGAAGATAGTTTTCAGGTTCCATTAAATATTTTAAAATGAACTGAACACATATTAAGAAATGTTTCATTTTTTTCCCATAGGTGATTTCCTTGCTGAGAATGGCATACTGAAAACGAGGCACCTGGTAACAGAAGTGCAGGAAGAGATGATGCGCAGATGAACACCTCAAACTTACAAAAACCAAAACATGCGTGAAGAGCTGGCACACCTCTCAGTGGGCGAGGGCTATCCATACAAAGTTCTTCAAGAATCTGGCTCTTGCAAATTGATTGGAGCATTAAGTTGGGAAACCTGAATATGCTGTGTGTATTAATTGGTGCTTTAAGGTCAGTAACTAGAAACAGGAGATCTGTAACTATAAGCAGTATTTGAAGAATTTATTAGTGAGTCCTAACCCTTTTCATTTTCCAGAGGCCAATTTCAAGTGGCAAACCATGTCCAAGAAATTTCCAGAAATAAATTTGTATTTTCTTAGAAATAGTAGAGAATCATTTACGAAGGTAATAAAACAAAAAGTCGAAATTTGAAGGAAATAGATGAAATTGAATGTTCCACGATTAGTGTTTAAGTCATCGTCGATATATGCCCGACTTTGAACTCCTATTTTAGGCCAATTACATTATTCCAGGTTGACCACTTCTTAGCTATATCACTAGTATTACTTCTATTCTATCGTATGAGCACAAGAAATCGCCAAGTCAAAGTTTTACAACCACAAAACAAAGGTGGCGTAAAATTGGTAATTTGGTCATTTTTAATGCAAAGTTTCACAATACTTCCAATTTCAAAATAGGTTCACAGAATAAACAATGCAAGGCTTTCCTGCACAAAATTTACATTTCCTCTGTTCATAGTTATGTCTTCAGGCTTACTGATGAATTCCAGTATGGATGTATTTTATTCACATAATGAATTTTTATTCAAACCAAAAAATAAAGAATTACTTTATACGCAATAAATTAATAATGTATAAATAATATCAGCAACATTAAACCCACCAGCAGGCAATGTTATTAGACTTGTGAGGTCATTTGTTTAACTCTTGAACATCGGCAAAAATTTAACAATTCCTCTACTTTGAGCTCATTTTTCAAGCCATTTCCAGTACTAAAACCAATCAAAGTCATCTCTATTTCTGTAATATCGACTGCATCTATCAAATGAGACCAAAAATCGCAAATACAACATACAAAAACAACGAAAAAACACTGCAAAAACATTGTTTAAATCGAAAAATTACGGTCTCAGTATTTCTTTCTACTCAATTAAAATGCACCAGTCTGCAAGATTTGTTTTTAAGTGTGCAGGCGCATACCACGAATGTATTCTACTCATATCTAGGGCCCAATTTTACCCTCACACTTATCCAATGTGAGCCGCGCTCATGACGGTAGATCAAATGCTTGGACCCCTCAATTCGTAAAGCATTTAGATCTACGGCACAGGAACCTTAAAGGGTTTATAGGTTCGAAACAACTTGTTTTGTTACATATTCTTTAGGTAATTCAGTGAGGAGACGCGAGGAAAATATACTGTATATTTTTTATTAAATATTAACACCAATATAACAGTATTTCAGTCATATTATTTGCTGTGTTACTGTTTGATGGTGTTTTTTTCATATTGCTTTGTTGTACAGGCAGACCACACATAACACAAGGAAGTTCTAAAATTGGGCATTTATAGAATTTTTGTGCTACTTTGTTTAAACCCCTGTTGAATGTCGCAACCCCAAATGCCTGAGTGTCTTCCAGGAGTCACAAATTTTTCCTATAAAAAAAAAAAAAAATTAAAATTTATTTTTTTCTTATGAAATGTTGTAGAGAATTTTTTTGTCCCGATAGTAATGACCACCAAAAAAGGAAATTTGATGAAAACTGATGATATACACACTCGCGAAGCTATGCAGACCTCGGCGATATTTACAAATCGGCGTTTCCACCCACTTTGATCCCTATTTTTGGCTAATTCCATTGTGCCAGTTTCGACCAAACTCTATAGTGCTATTTTTTTTAGAACTTCATTTTTTTCTATCGATTGAGAACAAGAAACTGCCCATTTATTGATTTCAACTACCTGAATCTACATGGTCAGGAAACTTGCATTTGCCATTTACGAAAATAAAATTATGACAATTTCAAAAAAGGTAAAACAGCGAACAATGCAGCGCGCGGAGGTCCTGGCTCTAAAATAACATTTTCTTGTTCTTCATCATGTCTCCAGGCCCCTCTGATATTACTCATGCTTTCCTATTTTGAATTTTATTCAAAACAAAAAATAGGAAGATTTACTATTATGTCAGACTACTGCAGGAAGAGCGGAGGAGTAAATATTGTATATATAAAGTCAACCCATTCACGACTGCATATAGAATTGGTACTTGGACATTTATTGGAAAAGAACATACTTGAGGAGAGGTGGGTGAGAGGACGCGCTTTTGAACATCACAAAAAAATACAAACATTGAGCCGGGAGGCGTCTCGAGAGATACTCCATTTCCAAGGTTTTTTTTTATTATTAAAACAAATCAAAATCACCTCTATTCTATAATTTGTTTTCCATCTATCAAATCTATAAAAAAAATGAATACAACCATAAATACAATACGAAATAGACCACAAAGTTGGCAGTTTAATTAGAAAAATACTGTCGGTGAATTTTTTATTTCTCATTATGCACTGGCGTGCCTGCAGATTTTTTTTTTATAGGTGTACACTGACCACGGACAGACACCATTCTCTTCACAATGTGGGCCAACATCTTATTGTGCTCGAAAGACTTATATATACGACCAAAAGCGAGTCAAATGTTTAATATGAAATAGCACATGGGAAAAAATTGTGTTAGGTACAGACCAGGTCTGGAGCAGAATTATCTGTACTTTGGGGGCATAGGGATGATGTCTGGTTGTATTGGAAGGGTGGGGGCTAGGAGACTTATTTGAAGTGCTGCATTATACAATATTTAGTGGGCAGATGAAGAGTTGATTAAATTTTGAAGCTCTTCCAAAGTTCCTTCCATTACCCTCCCCGTGCAGCCACTCTTCATGACAGGTTCCAGTAAAAAAAAGCTGAATAAATTTGTTAAATTAATTCATTTTGTTGTGAAAACTGTAAAGCTTTGGCACCTTACATGTAGATTTAATTATAATAATATGTTAACCCTTAAACTGTCCTAAACTTAGATCTTTGGTCACAGAGCGTAGCACACTCTGACCTTGATTTTCCTTCCCCCATTGAAAGCATGTAAAAAAACGAAGATCTATGTTCGGAGCACCCCGAACGTGGATTAAATCTACGTTTGGACCGTTTAAGGTAAGTATCCAAGACCCTGTAATAATAACAACTGCCTAAATAAACTTACTTAATGAGTTCCAGTGATTTATTGAAAACTTGAATAAACCCATTTCACTGTCGTTCCCATTATAATATGGCTAGCACGACGGAAGTGTCATCTGGTAATACTATGCCAAAATTCTAGCTTTTTTCCAACCTCGGCGGGAGATAGCTGGTAGGCCACTGCATATGAGAAATGTGACTAGATGGTCGTGTGTGCAGTATAAAAACAATCCGCAGAACAAAGTTCATAATGAGGAAAAAAACAGACTGTGTTTTTGGTTTAAAACGGTCGACTTTACTTGGTATTATTTCGTGTAGTATAAAGGTTAATTCTCGTTTTCTTGGCTCCTATGATTAGAAGGAGCACATATTACCAAAAAAGATTATTTTGAATGGTTTTACCGAATAAAAGTACTTGAATTGTTGAGCTCAAATTAGAGGAAATGGCTCAATTTATGCTGGTGTTCTAGGGTAAACTAATGTCATTCTTCATACAACATCAACTGTGGGTCTGAATATGCTTTCACACAACAGTGCTTGATATTATATATTAACCATTTTTTACAATAAAGCAGTAGACACATAACATGTAAATCTTTTATCTTTTGTGTGAATAAAAATTCAAAATGTGAAAGCAAACATAATAAGGAGGGGCTGGAGGCAAAACGGAAAGAGAACTGAGAAATGTTATTTTAGTGCTAGGAATGTTTGCATTGTTAATTTGGGAACCCTATTTTGAAATTGTCAAATTACCAATATCTGATCACTATATTGGGTAGTTGAGATCATAAAATGGGCATTTATTTGTACTCAATCGATAGAACACAAGGTGTTCAGTTGAAATAAGTAAACTCAGAGTTTGGCCGACTGGAACAAAGGAATTGGCCGAAAATAGGCTGACTGTGAATAATCGCCTAAGACCACTATCATTGTCGAGCATAATTCCAAGAAGGTGCACCATCAAATTTGTCATACTTTTTGGTAGTCATATACCAACGGGAAAAGGTTATACATTTCCACAACAATTTTTTTTGTTATAAATTCTTCAACACTGATATCAAGTTTGTGAGCAGGGGTCTTGACAGGAAGCGTTTAAAAAACCCTTTTTCCCTGTCAAGACCCATTGCAAAGGTAAACTGTTCACTGTATGCAATTTTCACACCCACTTTGAGCCCTATTTATGCCATTCCATTTTTTCAGCAGTCGAGCCAAACACATATCTACTTTTCATAAACTTTGTTTGAATTCGATTGAGTACAAGAAACAGCCCATTACCAAGTTCATTACCCAATAAAGAATCAGAAATTGGTAATTTGGCCATTTATTTCATACTCAGTTTAAGTAAGGAAAATTTCAAAATAGGGTCCAGAATTACAATGCAAACATCTTATCACTAAAATAACATATCACTGTCGTGAGTCACAATCAACAGGCCCCTCTTATATTACGCTTCTTTCCATTTTAAATTATAATTCACACAAAAAAAAATATTTACTGTTATGCAACTACTACATTATTGTAAAAATGGAACAAATAATACAGCGCATTGTGTAAACAGATTATGACCCCACAAGTAGAACAGGTGTATAGGATGCTGGCTCATTGTGGTTTACTCCTCGAGCCTCAGCAAAAATCAACATTTCCACTATTATGAGCACATATTCAAGTACATGTAGACTGTAAACTATTGAAAAACATCTCGTTATCTTTACTATGTCTTCTTCATCAAATGGAGACTTAAAAAATGGAGAATACAAACATAAATACATAATTAAGATACACCACAAAGTTACTGTTTTCTTAACCAAAACATGGTCGGGGGGGGCGGAGAGGAGGATTTTCTCAACACAGAGTGCTGCGGAATTTTCTTTGTGACTTCGGCACACTGACCACTCATACCCATTCTCTCCCAGCTTCTCCAGCAAGATTGAAGCTGCTTAGAATTTTGGCATAGTGTTTATGTGGGTACCTTACACTTGGCTTGCAAGCTGTAATATTACAGGACCAACAGTGAAAGGTTTAGATAAGTCCAGTAACCTCCTAAGTAAAATTTATTTAATTTATATACGAGTGCAGGAATATTAAATCCAGTGGTAAGCTTGTGTTAAATACCAGTGTTTGATGCAGCTTAGCATTTATTCCATCCCAAGAAAAATGGGGCTTAATTATCCATCCAAACAAAACCAAGAGAACAGCTAATACACCACTCAAAACAAAATAAATTTAGTACACAAACTTTCAATATAAAACATCTTTAAAGAGTATTTTAAACCTTTGACATGTTTTGGTCTGTATATAAGTGGGGGTTGAAGAGGGTTGTGAGTTTTAAAAATGCAGTATTAGAATGTGGGGCAAAAGTTTGTGGTTAATGAGGGTGGGGCAGGAGGAAAGAGATGGATTGGTGGAAATGGAATGAAGTAAAGGTGTATAAAAAGAGAAAAAGGAAGCTTATGAAGGTTATACAAAGCAGAAGTGTTTATAAAAGAGCAAGAGGTTATATGGAGAGTAAAAAGAAAGGTAAGAGAGTGGTGAGAGAGTGCAAAAGGAGAGCAGATGAAAGAGTGGGTAGAGGCACTGTCGAAGAAATATTAATGAAAAGAAGAAAAATTTTTGGAGCGAGTTAAACAAGTTAATAAAGCCTATGGTGAAAGTAATGGATTTGTCAGTTTAAAACATGAGCAAGGAGTTAGTAGAGAGAGTGATGCAGGTTGGAGTATTAGGTAAATGGCGAGACGGGGAGAGCGAAGAGAGAGAACTATTAAATGTTACGCAAGAACAGAGTCAAGTAAATTCATGCACTGGTCAGGGAGGTATACCCATCTTAGGGGAGTAGGGTTAGTGAAGAAGAGCAGAATGTAATGTTTGGAGTGGCGTGAGGCAATACGTAAAATGAAAGGGGGTAAAGCAGCTGGAACTGATGGGAACCATGACAGAAAGTTAGAAAGCAAACGGTGTGGAAATTGTTGGATTGGTTGTACTATTGTTTGAATAAATGAAATTAAAGAGTGAAGGTACCTGGAATGGCGCGACATTTAAGACCCTTTAGAATAAAGAAAGGGGTACAAAAGGAGACTGTAAAAAATTTAGAGGAATAATGTATTCCTAATTATATACCAGGAAAAGTGTACGTTTAGGGTTATAATTGAAAGATTTAGAGGTAAGACAGAAGTAGGATTGCGATGACAAGGAGGGGTTTCGAGTGGGTAGGGATGTGTAGATCCAATTTTACATTGAAGCATTTAATGTGAACATCATAAGATAAAGGTAGGGGGGAAGTTTTAATTGCAATTTATTGATTTAGAAAAGGCATATGATAGAGTGGATAAAAGGAGCCAATGTGTCAGATGTTGCAAGTAATGGAAAGGAGGTAAGTTATTAAATGCTGTAAAGAGTTTTTTTATGAGGATAGTGAGGCACAGGTAGGGGTTGTAAGAAGATATGGAGACTACATCCCGGTAAAGTAGGTCTTAGACAGGTATTTGTAATGCACCATTGTTGTTTAACCCTTTGACTGTTTCCGACGAATAAATACGTCTTACGAGCCAAATATGTTAAAGACGTATTTATATGCATAAATTCTAGCAGCTTCAAACAAGCAGGAGAAAGCAGGGAAGGCCCCCCACATGTTAGAGAATGGTTCTCCATGGTCATGTGCACCATAATAAAAAAAAATCGGGAGCCAGTGGTGATTTTGGGGAATGCCATTTCAGTTGACCTTTTGTCCAGCATTTCAGCGTAAGAAATAAGTGAAGAGCGTCGCCAGCAAATCTGGGAACTTCTCTACCCAAGTTATGCTCTAACCACAGACGGAAAGTGTCAGTGAAGATCAAATTTTCATGATTTGGAGGAGTTTGAGGCGCGCCCGCGCCTGGCACGGATTGAGAGTGTGGATGGCTTGGAGGGGAGGAAGAAGGAGGAGGAGGAGGAAGGAGGTTAGAGGAGGAGTAGGAGGAGGAAGGAGGAGAAGGGGGGGGGGGAGAGGGAGAGGGAGGAGGTGAAGAAAAGATGTAATAATATTGTTCCCTTGAAGCAAGGAAAAAAAAAGCCCGCCGCGAATAAAAACACAAATTATGATATTAAATTTGAAAACCTTATTTATCAACACCTGTTACTGTTCAAATCGTACTACGCAAGGTATTGCTGTATACGAATCAATAGAGCACTGAATCAAATAAAATACAAATACATTTGATAGAAATACATAATCAAAAGAAATGCACCGTAATTGTACAGAACATTTTGGATGAAATAAATTAAATTTACACACCAGTGGTGCTTAGTGATCCCACATTTAGTTTGCTAGAGGGATTAATAAGTGTAATATTCCAACAGGAAACTGTCGTATTGGTGGGCTTGTAGAAACGTTAGAGAACAGACACCACATGTGTGTGATGAGTTAGGTGCTCAGTGGATCCATGGAGAAGATTGGTATTGCAGTGTATCATTTTGCTAGTCCCAGTAACCTCATCCATTCCATAAGGGTCTGTAGATGGTAGAGGTAGTACAGAAGTTCAGTGTACTGTGTACAAATGTGGGGAGCGGTCGGTGGGGTTATGCACTAATATTTAGTGTACTGGTGATCAACAGAGGTGGAGTACAAATGTTCAGTGTACTGTGTAGAAGGTTAGAGGTTGTGTACTAATTAATTAGTGTACTGTTTAGACAGGTAAGGCGTAGTACAAATGTTCTGCACTGTGTAGACATAGAGGGGATACTAATGTTTCCTGCATTTAAAGTTTGTTGAGTTCCAATTTAAATAAGCTCTTATTACAACCTTCTATCACTTTATCTGTTTATTATTTGTAGAATCCTTTCGAATAACGAACAATCTGAAATTTATTAAATTTTTAGAATTGGACATATGTGATCAATAATATCCCCATGGAGACAGAAACACAGAAGATTAATTAATCTATGTACATTATGATTCCCTTCTGGAGCTCTGAAGGGGATCCCCATAAGTGGGTCGAAATAAACAGATCCATTAACCCTTAAATGGTTCAAACGATATAAATGTTCTTTAACCGCAACATCCCAAATGTATATGTTAATTTTCCTTGCCTCCAAATTGACCAATGGCCTGAGATGCTGTCAGCATAGAATGGGTCTAACCCCTATTACATGGTCCAAGGCCAAAATCGCTGCACTGGGTGCCCCCAGTGGTCCAAGAATTATGAAAAAATAAAAACAAAAAAATTTTCTTACAGAATTAAAGAGTAATTTTCGTGAAGGTAATAAAGCAAAAAAAAAATTCAGGACATACTTTACCGAGATACATCTGGCGAGAAATTGACTCCAAAAATGACGCAGGTGGCGGCACAACGCGGCGAGTCCGAGGGTCCCCCACAAACGCGCATTTCTTTATTTTGAACAATTTTTATAGATAGTCTAATCTTTTCCTTATCTAAATTTTTTTCTTTTCCTACAACATTTGGGGCTGAGAGAACAATCTGTATATTAAAAATATAAATAAACTCATTGTTATTGATCACAATAACCGCACAAAGTTATTATCATAATATTGTTTCCCCCACTTTTGATTATTACAATTAAATCACAAATCTTGTATAATTACTTATGTTCCATCATTTATTTACCATATGTACAAATCACTGGACATGTTTATAGAACTAGCAAACAAGCTTGTGGAACTCCTTGAAACAAGGCACCAGTGTCGCATAGATACTTTGACCATTCCAGCGCACAGAAACCAAGTGTCTTTTGCTCTTTGTTGCTCGTTTTTTGTTTGTGCACAGACACACATCTCTTCGAATCAAAAGAGGAGGGGCGCGAGCTTAGTTGCAGTGAAGCTGTATTATGAAGTGATCACCTTCCTTCCCCCTCCTCCAAACGGCTTGTATATATCCTGAGATTTCGAGACAGTTTTGTAAGCAGGTGATGTACCTGGTATTTCATTATGATTTTGTCTGACAACAGACAAACAAAATTCAACCATACGGTGGTCTGTTGCCAGTAGCTTCACTTGTTACATATTATATGTCATTGAGCATAGGAAATGTCCATGAGATGGAAGAAAGATTCATATAGCCCACTTGTAACTCTTTACAAATACACAATAAAAAATCAACAAAGCCAATCAGATATCAACGTTTGTCAACCAATGCATGATTTGTGTATAATCAATCACTGTCACTTGGTTTTCAAATATGTTCATTAGTCATTCTATCAACTTGCCACTGTCATGCATTTCATTTTACGATGATGGTTGTCAACTAGATGTGACTATCTCGTTTGTCATGCCAACGCGTAAAGCCATGATGTCATTGGCAGTAAACACCTGCACCCTCATCAAACCACGAGTGCCCCTGCAAGTGATCCTGGGCATATGTTCAAACGATTAGAATGCACTGTGCTCACACACATCTGTCTTTTCACTATTACTCAAGAAAGTCACGAGTAAAGGCTTTTTGTACCAGTAGTTCGGTATATAATGTAGCCCCTTTCCAATAGGTGCCATCATCCTTCCACTACTATCACCAGATATCCCCAATAACATCCAGTATATTCATAGTTTTACTTCCCGTGTATACAACAATATCCAATACCATTCCACGTCACAGTTCAGAGTAGCAAAGCAGTTTTATACCAAAGCGTTTCCTCTGCTCGTATATACTGATTGAATACAATCCAACCTTTGAAAACAAAATCAAAGACTACGTCAAATACAAGATTCTTGAATGAATAAAAGTACAAGTTGAAATTTTTGTTGAGATACATAAAAACTTTCTAAACTTGTATAACCTATCACTTTGTTCTATCAGGCTGGTTTGTCAGAGAGTGCAACATACGTAACAGTAAGATAAACCTGTCACATGGAATGATTTCACTGAAGACTGGGTTACAAATTAGCCGATCTGTGGACCATTAGGATTTTATATTATGTTTATAGACATTAGGCATAAGCATTATTGTTTTGCAAAAAGCAAAATACATGTAAAATTTCTGCAACAGTTTCACTTTCCTCCACCGGTGGTATTCGTGACTGTGGTGATATCATCGATTGGCCATGGGGTACTCAAAAATACTTGTTACTTTCCCTGACAATAGTTTTCCATCAAGGGCGGTCAAAGAATAGTCAAAAAATTCCAGTTCATTGGCAGTAGTTCCAAGGGACAAGTTTGGTTGAATTCCACTTTGAGATTCATCAAACTGAAGGACTGGGCAACAAAAATGGGATATTGCTGCCAATCCCGATTACGGTTTGCTGGTGGATACTGGACATCATAGTCTGGCTGGCTGTAGGTGAGGTGGGCTGGTGGCGTGACTCTCCGCTTTGTCCTTGAACAGCGGGCAGTCCCAGCATGGGTCCCCAGCCTGTCTGGCGAGTCATTGCATGGCTGTGACCAACCATCACCACTTACCACCACCTACTGATGCCTGTGGGTCTAGCCATCCAAGTGTAGGGCCAACATCAACCTCACTTTCACACTTTCTAGGCTGTGTAAAACAAATGGTCCACGGGAATGTAACTCCGGGATGTGTACACGTCCCTGTTAACTGCATAGGGAAACACAAACCCCGAGTGCATGCGGAGGCGTATATGCCGAACTTCACTGGTGAATATGATTCCTCACTATCACTACTCGAATGGTTTGTCAAGAGCAATAAAATCACAATCCACGTCACTATCATCATCATTACCTGAAGTTTCAAAGATGCTCTGGCAACATGAAAATATTAGTTTTCATCTTTGCGATTAGTACAACTGACCGTGACTGAGGAGTGCCCACACAAGATGAAGAAGTTAGAGATCGTCAGGTTTTCGAGCGGCGCTACGGGAGAACGATATCCAGGACAATCCTTTCGGTCACTAACTGATCAAAGCCAAAGAATTCGTCTTCATATCCACTTCCCACCAGATTCAGAACTATCAGATAGGAAGAGGAGAGTCCCAATTTCCATTGAGGTGAGAGCTACCTTGTGACGAGTCATGTGGACAAAGGTAACTAGTCCGGGCATTCCCACAGAGTTGCAAAGCGGGAGCCTAGAATATGTTGTGTAAAAGCTCATACACACCATGCGAGACATGTTCTCTCAACATGAAGGGCCTACCCGCCATTCTTCTCCCGCGCTAAATTTGATTCTGCTATAATTTGTGGCGAAGACTCTACAGGGGGCACCTTAACGTAAAACTGTAGATCTATGGCACGGACCCTTAAACGGCTAAACCTCGGGTTCAGCCATATTAAAAAAATCGGAACCCATTAGTAACGATGTGGGGGTGCCATAACAAGAATGAGGGATGCGGAACTCGAGCAAACAGTGAGCAAACACCAAGAATCACTGTTGTAATGTCATATTAACACTCCCCAATTTGAGAGGCAAAGTGATGTTAACCCCAAGTTTTGGGTCTCTTCTCTATCTCTTATCTACTATCTCGTGACTATCTCTGTTTTCTCTTTTTGTCTGCAGGTGTCTCTCTGTCCTCTGTCTCTTTTTTTATCTGATTCTCACATGTACACACAAATACAATTATACTTCTTCCCTTCTTCCTCCTTCTTCCTCCTTGCTCCTCCACCTCCATCCTTCTCCTCCTTCCTTCCATCTTCTATCTATACTCCCAAGGTATCCAAAACATTGCTGGGACAGGGGACTAATAAACACTTTATATATTTCCTAGACAATAGTAAATGACCAAAACAGTGTAAATGGCCCACCTGTCAATGTGTTTGTACATTTGAGTACAATTTCATACCTAATATTAGTGTCAGATCTGTTTTATCTGGTGGAAAATCCAAGAACTACAATTAGCTGTCCATTATCAAACATAAAAATTATATAAAATAATATAGAGATGAGAAAAAATTTATAATTCGGCAAACACTTTCTCGAAGCGGCAGGACTTGATGTTGCTGTCATGTGAGCATTAAGTGTTCAACTTTGGCAGCCTCATTCCTCAGTAAAGTAAGCGAGTGCGCGGCCTATTTTTTTTCTTTAGATCCTATAATACTTAGAAAATTTATCTCTTTATTCCAATGAAAAAAAAAAAATTATTTGATCAAATATTTGGGTACAGGGGAGAGAACGAGCAAAATTTTTGTATGGACCATTTAGAGGGCTAAACCCCCTGAATTACTCCCTCCATGTGGGTTATTATAGAGCATTCACATTTAGATAATGCATAGAATATAGTGTTTATTAGTCATATTGTATGCATATATAAAGTTTATAGCATGTTAAAGTAAACGGGTTTGTTCTGGTAGTATGCAGTGGGTGTTAATGATAAATCTTCTTCTTCGGAGGCTTCATGAGGTAGAGCCAATGGCGGAGGCGACGTGGTGGTTACACAGGCATGTGTGTTTGTGCCCATGTCCCGCCAGGCCATCCCATGAGAGAAGCTGGGAGGCCTTGTGTCCTTGTCTGCTAGGGCCGCTGTGGTGAGTGATGGAGAGGCAAGTCTGTGCATACTGAATTGGCAAGGCCTATAGGTGGCAGCACAGCATGGCGCTAAATATGAACTAATCTGGCAGACAGAATGGGCTGTCTGCGCAGACAGTACAGCTTTCACGCGAGCGCGACAGCTGTGCCACCTAACCGCGCATCTTCCCGACGCGACAATAACTGTAGTAAAAGAAACTCGTTCTCTCTCAGCGTAGAACAGCACCGGAACACAAAATAAAAACATATATATACATATGGACATGGAAAAAAAAAGGCGGGGAAGGCCTACAGTGAGGGAAGAGAAAAAACATGTGGGGTGTGCTAAACATCGTGGTCATATGCAGTGAGCGCTGAAGGCAAATCACTTGTCCGCTTCCTGCTTCTGGACAGATTACTGCAATGCATTGGAGACACGCAGGCGGCTGAGCTCTGATGTAACAGGGACCTTCTCCTCTGGAATGGGTGAGCATTCATATCCGGATGAGTCCTGCTGCAGGTTTTTTCACTCAACCTATGTTACGACATGCTGGTTCCCTCGAGTGATGCTTGGACAAAACACAGCAACTGGGCAGACTTCTGGCACGCGACCCAGGAGGACACATGCTCGACTGGTACTGTCGCTGGCTGTCACTGCCGGCGAGCGATGAAGCGGTCGTGGCAGAGCGACTGTGGGCGAAACATCTGGGAGTCGATAACATCATACACCATACTGCAGTGAGAGAGCTAGCAGATCAAAGTGGTCATCTTTGTGCATTCTGCTCACTGAAGCTTTGGACACGAGGCTGACACTGCCCTGCCTAGCAGGCTAACGCGAGCCTTGGCAAAGTGTGGGGACATTCCGGCGCATTGGATTATAGCAGAATTAGTCTAAGCGTCCCCAGTACTTGTTTTTCCTACATATAACTGCACTCTGATTGTCTGGAGGTGAAGTGAAACAAATCTCGAAGGAATCGTATCAGGTACGATTTCTGCAGAACAACAAACTAGCGACGAGCATAACATCTTTCTGTACAAGAGGGCTCATATGCTCAGGGGCTGAGTAATGCAGAGCGTCAAAACACACTGGTCACAGGGGGGGGGAGCGTGGGTGGTGACTTAACAACAGTGTTGCTACTCAGGTCTGGCTCAGAACTCATTGGACACACGGAAACTTTAACACACAACTGCGGTACAACATGGCATTAAACTAGCAAATGATGCTTGATCTGTGCATAAAACTGACACTAAGACATATACTAAAATGTGAGAACACTGACCTGATAGGAATTAATTAACACACATATATCTTCTCATCGATCTTCTCAGTACAATACAGAAATAAGTATTGAACACTGCTTGTGAGCATCCATGTGATGACAGGCGTGATGACCGCGAGGTTACGTCAGCAGGACTGTGACGTCAGCAGACATCTCAGGTGACGCAGTCAGACATTGTGTGACGTCATGAAGTCGGGCAGCATCGTGGGTACGTCGATGTGATGGGCGGGCAGCAGACCACATCAAGTGGCCTGGGAACATCTGGTAACACACGTAGCTCGTAGGTCTAAGATGACCAGATCGCCCACGGGGGTGGGGGAGTCCACATGGCATCGTGATCTACGTGGGCATCGTGATCTTACGGTGGCAGTGCACCACACCCTACGTGGCATGCCCACATCCGCACTGGCATCGCCCACACCCACGTGGCATCGCCCAAGACCCATGTGGCATCGGGATCACGTGGCGTCTGATCTACATGGCATTGCCCACCCCACGTGGTGTCTGATCCACATGTCATCGTGATAGGCGAGGGCGGGCTAGGCAAGCTGATTCCACATAGCTTCGAGTGGCCTCGTGCACTCGGATACACAGCTTCGGCAGGGGATGAAATCACATGGAAATACAGCTGAAAACACAGCAAGTGTGGTGATGGGCCGGGGGGTGGTGAGTGTACTGTATGTGGTGGTGAGGAGTCGTGGTTGAGTTTAAGGCGAGTGAACAGTGGAGCGTTCCCTCCCCCTGGCGGGGGCCACCCAACAAACACAGGGAAACACACTGACTCAAAAACACCAACAAGGACTCACCTCTGGTCTGCTCTGAAACAGCTGTGCTCAGCTGAACAACAACAGCACAAACAAGTGCGCTGAACACTTGACTTGAGAAACATCATGGGACGCTGTAGCGAGGGGTCACTTACAAATCTCGTATAATTTCGCTCAAATTTTCGCTGGATCGCCTGCGTGTACCTGTGTCTGGATATTTGCTCAAACGTGCAGACACGACATCAGATAACTCGTTGAGAGACGGATGCTCTTGTGTAGGGTGATGAAGTGAAGATGGACTTCTACCTCAACAATTCCTCACTTTGTGCAATCACAAGCTGCAGCGACCACAGCTGGGCTACTGATCCAAATTATAAATGAGCTTGTTTGTAGGTCTGAAAGTGGGTTGTGAAAGAATAAACTTCTACGGGCAGGCTTCTTTGATTATTGTTAAGTGTCGAAGCCGGATAGCACAGTCATGTGTTGTTGTGCCGCAAGCCCGTGCATGTGCCATGCCCACGAGAGAAGCTAGGAATATCCTTGTGTCTTGCAGCTGGAGGTGCCGCTGTGTGAGTGAGGGAGAGGCAAGTCTGGGCATACTGAAGTGTCAAGGCCTTATAGTGGCAGCACCAGCATGGCTCGAATATAAATATGAAGCTGGCAGACAGCATGGCTGTCAGTGCAGACAGTGCAGCAGTCCTACCAATGACGTACCAAAGTTGCTTCAATTTTTGAACTAGTGAAAAAGGGATGGGCCAGTCCAGGTTTCCTAATTCTATTTATTCTGGTCAGCACTAATAAAAGCACTATTTCCTCCTAGTGACAATTGGCTTTAGTAAACAGTATATAATGAAATTGACAGTGCTTCATGGAACATATAGGAAATTGATTCATAAAAATATTCAGTGAGAATAAATTTTAAAATTATTTAATTATAAGTATCAACTGCCCTGGCACTGGGAGTGTCCTCTTGTGCTCAGTGGTTAGATTCTACAATAATGTCCTTAGACCCCACAAAAAATGCCCACAAATCAACAAAATGGAAATGACTTAAATCATTTACATGGTTCACCATAATTA
>NW_026507433.1:0-21890 GCF_026875155.1 Cherax quadricarinatus
TACCAATGTTTTACTTCCCGTTTTTTCCAACCACACCAGGCCACTGTCACAGTCACAGAGTACAAACAGTTTTATACCAAAGCGTTTCCTCTTGCTCGGTATATACTGCTTGAATGACAGTCTACCTTTGAACAAAATCAAAGACTCATCAATTACAACATTCTTGAATGGATAAAAGTACATGCTGAACTTTTGTTTCAGATACATGAAAACATTTCTAATCTTATATAACCTGTCACTTCTGTCAGGCCTGGTTTTGTCAGAGAAGTGCAACATACATAAGAGTAAGATAAACCTGTTCACTGGGATGCTTTCACTGAAGACCGGGGTAGAAATTAGCCGATCTGTGGACCAGTATGCTTTTATATTATGCTTATAGACATGAGGCATAAGCATTATTGTTGCAAAAAGCAAATACATTTCTGCAACAGTCGTCTCTTTCCACCTGTGTAGTCTTGACTGTGGTGATATCGTATTTGCCACGGTGTACTCAAAATACTTATTACTTTCCCTGACAATAATTTCCATCAATGGCTGGTCAAAGAATAATTCAAAGAATTCCAGTTCATTGGCTGTGGTTCCAAGGGAACAAGTAGGTAGAATTCCACTTTGAGAGTCATCAAAGTGGTGAGGCTTGGGAACAAAATTGGGATTTTTGCTGCCAATCCACAATACGGTTTGCTGGTGGATACTGGACATCATAGGCTGGTTGTGCGGGTGGTTGTGGTGGGCTGGTGGCTGGCACTCCGCTTTGTCTTTGAACTGATGAGTCAGCAGCGTGGGTCCCAGCGTGGGCTGGTGAGTCACGCATGGCGGTGCCACTACCATCACCACTACCACCATCCACTGATGGCTGTGGTCTATCCATGCCAAGTGTAGCCACATCATCCTCACTATCACTACCTAAAACTGGTGTAGGGCCATGGGATGTACTCCGGGATATACTCCGTCCCCTGGGCACAGCATAGGGTACAATACCTGAGCGCATGCGGCGGCGAACATACCGACGCTTCACTGGTGAATATGATTCCTCACTATCACTACTCGAATGATCGTCGAGCGCAATAAAATCACAATCCACGTCACTATCATCATTACTGAAGTCAGAGGCCTGGCCACACGAAAGTATTAGTTTTCTCTTGCGTTGAGGCACAACCGACCATGAGTCACGAGTGCCCACACCAGAGGTAGAAGGTTGAGGATCGTCAGGGTTTTCTGCACTATTATCGATATCCTGGTCATTCCTTTCGGTCACTAACTGATCAAAGCCGTAGAATTCGTCTTCATTTCCACTTCCATCAGTGTCAGAACTATCAGATAGGAAGAGGAGAGTCCCAATTCTCCGGGGAGTGATAGCTGACTTGCGACAAGGCATGGTGAACAAGGGTAACTGAGCCGGCGTTCCCACAATGCTATGCGGGTGCCTAGATTTTTTGTTTATGGCGCACACCCACCACGCAGACCCGTTCTCTCACATGTAGGCGTATGAGCGCTTTCGCGCTAAATTTGATGGCGCTAGAATTTTGGCGTAGATCTACGGGACAGACCCTGAAAGGGTTAATTGGATTTACGTTATTTCTTATGGGAAAAATGAATTCCGAAATCATCAGATTCGGGTTTAGTCACTCTCTCTGGAATGGACTGATTATGATAACCGGGGATCCACTGTACTTTTATGTCCTCTTTTTCTTAAAATATGTATTACCTATAACTAAACCCCTTTCTATACAAAGTCTATCAAAGGGCTCCCATTGTCATTTACACCTGGCACCCCAAACTTACCTACCACATCCTCTCTAAATGTTCTCCTACTTTAGCATTTAGGTCCCCTACAACAATTACTCCCATTTGGTTCAAAAATTCCTATACATTCGCTTAACATCTCCTAAAATCAATCTCTCTCTCCTCTACACTCCTCTCTTCTCCAGGTGCATAAATGCATATTATGACCCACTTTTTGCATCCAACCCTTATTTTAATCCACATAATCCTTGAATATATACATTTATATTTCTTCTTCTCCTTCCGTAATTGATCTTTCAACATACTGCTACCCCTTCCTTAGCTCTAACTCTTTCAGATAATCTTGATTTAATCCCATTTATTTCTCCCCACTGAAACTCAGCTACCCCCTTCAGCTTTGTTTTGCTTAGGGCCAGGACATCCAACTTCTTTTCGTTCATAACATCAGCAATGATCTCTTTTTTACCACCTGCACTACATCCATCTACATTCCAGCATCCCAGTTTTATAAAGCTTTTCTTCTCTATTTTTTTAGTACTGTATACAGGAAAAGGGGTTACTAGCCCGTTGCTCCTGGCATTTTAATTACCTCATACGACACACATGGCTTACGGAAGCAAGATTCTTTTCCACTTCCACATGGAGAATAGAGGAAATAAAGAAGAACAAGAGCTGTTAAGAAAAGAATAAAAACCTAGATGTGTGTATGTATTTATATGCATATATTATTTATATGCATGTACATGCCTGTGTAGTGTAACCTAAGTGTAAATAAAAGTAGCAAGATGTACTTTAACATGTACATGTGTTATGAGACAGAAAAAATTAACAGCAATCATACCATCATGTAAACAGTTACAGGTTATCTGTTTCACACTCACTTTGCAGGACGGTAGTACCTCCCTGGGTGGTTTTGCTGGTCTATCAACCTTATTTATTTGGATGTGAACACACATGGACATATTAGTGATTGAAGGTACCTTGTTATGCAGTGGTTAGCAATGCTCAGATGTTGGTTGGACATTATGGGGGAATTATTATTATACATCAAAAGAAGAAGCGCTAAGCCCACAAGGGCTATACAGCGCTGCAGGTGTAGGAAGGAAGCGAGGGTATTGGGCGGTAGAGAAGAGGGGAGGGAAGGGATGATCAGTAGGGTTTCAGGAAAACAGTGGGGCAGGGGATAGTGCAGGGGTGGTTTGAGGGGCAGCAAGAGATTGAGTAGAAAGGACTGAAGGTTATAGGGTTGTGAAGAAGTCAGTTGTTGTCAAAAAGTCAAATGGAGTGGGTCGGGATGAAAGGTGGGGTCATCAGCCAAGAAGAGAAGGTAAAGAAAGGAGAGCAGCGGGAGTGAAGACGACGTTTGGAGGTATATTCTGTGTGCTCGGTTGATTTAAAGTGGGCAGGTCTAACAGAATGTGGCTAAACGATAATGGAACCTGACATTCCTCAAGAGAGGAGCAGGGGCGCATCTCACGAGCGATTAACCATGAGCTAAGACGAGTTTGGCCAATGCGAGAGACGGGAGAGTAGTAGTCTCCCAACCTCGACACTGGTGACAAGAAGACGGGCCAGTTACCTATAACTCGGTTAATAGATTGAAGTTTGTTACCGAGCAGAGAGTAGACCAACGTTGTTGGCAACGGGGTGAGGTGGGTATCTATTGCAGCAAAATAGTCCGTAAATGGAGCACCTCTATATGAACTGGTATAGGTCATGTACTAGCTGACCACAGCAGTGTGTGCCTTGTTCATTGCCTGTACTGTCAACATGACAAGGGACCCAACAAAAATCAATATCTTTATGCTTGGAAAGGTTGCGTCGATTAGCAAAGTTGGAATACGGTGGACTAAAGGGGTGAGGATGTATCAAATTTCTGTATACTTGCTAAAGCACCTAAGGGAGTCTGAAACCAACCACAAATGATGACATTGGCAAGATGCAATACGGATAAGTGCTGCAAGAATGGATTACAATTAGCAGTAAAGATACTAGCCGAGATAGTAATGCATCGTACGTGCTGTAGGAAAACACTGCTCGCGAATCCTACGCCGTCAGAAGACTTGGAGCCATCTGTGTACACTGCAATGGCTTGAGAACGAGGAGGGGAAGTGTCAGGAAAAAGAGAGCGGGAAGCTACTGTAGACAGTTGGGCTTTCGGAGATGGGAGTGAGAAAAGAACAGACTCTTACAGCTGGTACCTCCAGGGGGGGTAGGGAAAAAAGTGAGATGCTACATCGAAAATAGAAAGGTGGTAATTGAAGAGGAAGACAAGAGCCAAATGTTGGCGAAGGGAGAAGGGGACAGAGCAAAAAGGGGCGGCGAAAAATAAAGAAAGTCTATAATATCTGTGTCCATTCTATAAATGGAAGGATTGCGGAGATCATATGAGCGTACATAGTTAGCGAAGGCAATGGGCTCATGGCGATCGGGATAACGATGGAACGTTCGCTTCTGCATAGAGGCTCTCAACAGGGGAAAAAGATGCGAAAAGCCACCAAGGCATAAACGTAAACCCTTTGGTGATGAATGGGGTCGGTTAAGGGCTAGAGAGAGTAGCAGAGTGGGGCTGCTAGAATAGTTTTGGTCACCATAATCAAGTTCGATAAAAATGAGGGCGGTATGCGGATGTAGGCGTAAGGATGGTTCGGCAATCAGCTCCCATGAAAGATGAGCATCTGGGTTTTAGAGGTCAGCCGGCTGTGGACAAGTTGCCTTCAGAGAGGTATGTGAGGTTTCCAGACACCTAAGATTCAAGAGGAGGCCCTAGAATAGAAACTTGACTTGTATCAAGTTCAGGGATATGGGAGCCTAGATGTTACAAAGGATGATTCGGAGATGCAGAGCGTTCTAGGTGAAAGTGATTGGTGGGTTTTAGTGCTGGAAAATTTACAAACCCACGTGTGGTGGCCCAATTGGGTAACACGGTCGACTGCATGTTGGAGAGAAACTGGTAATGAGGTGACAGTCAGCTGCCGCACAGCAATAGCGATGGTCTCAACACTAGAGTGATGACAAATATTTGATGGAAGACTAGAGGCCAATCATTAATAGCAAGTGAGAATAAGTGGTTGTGCTCTGAACACATCCCTGGGGACACCTTCAGCTTGGACAAAGTACGGGGAAGAGCACTTTATTAACCCGACACGGAAATGCCCTGTCAGTTGAAAAAAGTTCTTAAAGGAAGGATGGTAGATTGCCTCGAAGGCCTAAGGAGGGGCTTGGGCTAAAATTTTATACCTCCAAGTTGTGTCTTATGCCTTCTCAAAGGTCAAAAAAATATGGCAATAATCTGAGTGGTTATTCGCAAAGGCATTATAAACATACGTATCCAAGTGTAGTAAGCGGGGTCTATGGTAGAACGTCCTTACGGAAAAGCCATATTGACGAGGTGGGAGAACTGTTGTGTGTCTCTACCATACACACTAACGTCTATTTACTAGGCGTTCCATTACTTTGGCAACAACGAGCACAAAACTTGCCACTGGTAAGAGCAATGGGATGATAGTGGCGAGGTTTCATGTTCCCGTATGTGGCCTGGTTCTGCAGGAAAGGAAGAAAACAATGGGCGATTTCCAAGTGTGGAAGAACTCCTTGTGACCAAATAGATTGTTAAAGGCGTATTAGGACTGCAAGGGCTGGGACTGATGTTAATTGTTGTAGCATACGAATTGAATGTCTCGGGCCCAGCTGACGATGATCGACAAGCCTGAGTGTGTAGCACCTCCAGTTCTGAAGTGTAAATGGCACATTTTACTCCCCGTTCTTATCTGAGAGAGAAGAAAAGTCCAAGGGTGCTAATCTCTGGCAGACTTTGAGGGAAAGAAATGAGGTAGCATAGATGAGTCCCTGAGAAAATACTGGACAGATGATTGCCAAATTTCATTGGCACTTATAGTGGGTTTGCTATATCAACACCGGCAACACGCCCAGAACAGAAGAGAGGGTCAGGCAGAATATTTACCATCAGTTTTGTTATCTTTTCCAGACTGCACTCATGAGGAAGCAGAGGTTGATGGTGGAGGACATTAATCTCGCCAGCAAGTGCTTTAGCCGTTCACGGAGACACAGCGACGATTCGCACGCTTCTGTTTAAAATCAAGAGTAGCTCTGTGGTTCCTTATTGGTTCCGGTACCTGCCCATGCAGCGCGTTTCAAACAGTACTGGCCCGACCACCAAGGCAGCATTCTAGGAGAATGATGCCCGAAGTTTGGGGTAAGAAAGAGAAGCTGCGATTGAAAACGGAGGACGAGAAGAGGGTGTTAAAAGCTCATCGAGGAGGACGAAGAAGGACCTCTTTAAAAACAGTTAGGTGTGAGAAAGGTTCCAATTTGCCCGTATTTAAATTGCCAGCGTGGGTGGTGCGAAGAGGTGGAGATTATGAACGGGGAAGTAAGAATGATTCGGGAAATGATCACTGTCATGTAAGTCGGGTGAGAACAGACCAAGTGAAGTATAATGCGGCAGAGGAGAGCAGACTGAGAGACGATGCAAGAGAGAGTATGAGTCCGAGGATCAAATGGGTGCGATGTACTGTATTTAAAACATGGAGGGGGTGGGTGGCAAGGAAAAGCCTCTACTGATTTCCAGGGAATCACAGGGAGACCCCCACCAGAGGGATATGTGGGCATTAAATCACCAAGTAACCGAATCGGTGGCGGTGGTAATGACGAAAACAAGGATGGGCAAATTCAGGATTAGATAATGCCCGAGAAGAGAGAGATATAAAGAAACAGAGCGTATACCCACCTATGCTAGGGATACGGGCTGCTGCTGTGTAATGCAGCGAAAGTATATGAACAATTATAGCTGATGGTACGGAATATCAGTGCGGAGAAGAAGGGCATCTTTATTAAAAGGTCCCATCAGGAAAAGGATCTGAAGATACCAAAAATTATAGCCTGAGATTGAGATTTAACAGCAGAGTGTAATTTTGGTTCCTGTAAGCAAACACCAACAGAGGGCAAACTGGGAAGAGTAACATCTGAAGATCTCCCGATTTCCCCTTGGGCCTCGTATTTCCACTGTAAATAGGCCATGATTGGCAATGATAAAGAATACTTGTAATCGCAGGTAAGGGTTCCCTCGGACTAGAAGGGTTTAGATAAGTCCACATGCGGACGGCTAGTGGAAAACGGTCAAGCAGCGAAGAGAACGGAGCGCTGTTGAAGAAAGGGTTGCGCAGATGGACAGAGGAGAGAGAAAGAGCGGAAGGTGGATCAGTGTCATTTGATGGTTTGGTCTTGCATTATATTAAGAGATTGCTTCAAGTGTTTTCGGGAATCAGAGATGTCGTATGGGAGGAGACAATATTGGGTATGGTAGGGGGGGTGAGTTAAGATTGGAACTGTATTGGACTGTACCGAGGTAGGGGGGGGGGGCGCGAAAGCGGTGGAGGGAACTGAGAAGCGTGGGACAGGAGGACAGAAGAGGCAGGATCGGGAGGTGGCAGGAAGAGGAGAACTTGGGAGGGAAAGGGGAGGAAGGTACAGTACGAGGAGGAGGGTTGTACCTCTACACTTGTAACTGCAGGCCAGTGAGAGGGAAGAACCAGGGACAGAGACAGGGAGCGGTTAAAATGAGGAGGTGGAAGGATGGGTAGGAGGTGTTTTAAGGACATTTTTTGACTTTTGAGAGTAGAGGGACGATTGGGAGGAGAGTGTCATACGAGGTCTCGTCGATACTGAGGCTTGTGAGAGATAACTCTGAAGAAGCGAGATTTGACTGAGGCGTTGAAGTAGGGACGTCTGAGCCGAGGACAGCAAAAAGGATTAGATACAGGAGTGATAATGGGAAGAGGTAAACCACACAGAGGTGGGTGTAGAGATGGGATACCAGAAGTGGGGGACGTTTTGAAACACGGGAATAAGAAACACGTGGGGAGTCTCTTGGTGGAGGAGATGAGAAACTGCCATGGCATAAGGGGAGAACTTCTGTCTCTTTGAGGTAACAGATTTCCCCGCCGGTTAAATAGACCTGACATTGGCGACGAGACTACGAAGGGTGTAGCCTCATGACAGTTAAGGCAAGAGGGAGATCGATTGCAAGACGTATTAGATTGGTCATCGGAACCACTGACTGGGCAATTCGGCTATAGATCTGCAATATTTCGCTCTGGAGGCCAAATCGCAGCAATTTCTACACTGTTGTGGTGTAGGGAATCACCTTTCGAAACTTGTAAACCGATGTCCTTGCTTTATTAAATGAGGATGGGGTTCTCGGCTATCAAAAGTTAAACGAGCACATTGCTAGGGTATCGCTCCGCCACGGTCGGAAGAAGTAAGTGTCTACCTAGGATTGGGAGATCATGTAGTTCCAAGCTGTTCTAGTATGTCAGTGTAACATGGTCTGGAGGAAAATTTGTTGAACTATTGGTATGGGGCCAGAATGACCGGTTACCACTACAAGAATTGATGGATGATGGTTTTCAAGAGTGAACCAGGAGAACATATCGGATATGGGAAAGGAAAGACGAGAGAGCTCATGAGCCTGGGTAGCATTTGTATGGTAATGATGGCGTCTGCTTTTAAGTGCATGAAAAGAAATATCTTTACCAACATGGACGTAGGGGAGTGCCTTGACAATACTATGGTCAAGAAAGATAGGCAGTAGAGGAAGTTGGTCGAAAGTGAAGAATTTAGTACATTTTCAGTCTGAAACTGAGTGTGGAAAGGTAGTAAAGGACGTGCCGAAGTTTATGAGAGAAGAAGAAGGTGGAGACGTATCATCAGCAGGTAATTGTAGTGGCGTTTAGGCGGGGTCCAGGAGTTGGTCCGACGTTGGAACGGGTACGGCTATTTGAAAATTTGCCGCACCGTAGGAGGGAGAGCCGGATGCATATTCAGAGGACTTGAAGCGAAGGTCCGATAAATCGAAGGAGTAGTCGAGGCTCAGTAACCTGTGAAGCGGAGTGGAGGAAAACGCACCGGCAATATTACAGAGGCAATTGAGGATGTCTGTAAGAGTGAGTCCAAAGATGAGGCGAGGTCAGAACGGGGGTTCGGTATCAAGAAGGGGCCCTGGGGTACCAGGTTCATGGACTTAAGGTGCCATGGTTAGGTTACTTCTTTCTTTTTGTTTTTAAGAAAAAAAAGAAAAGAAGAAAATAAAATAAAAAAAAAGGGGGGGGGAATTTTTTAAAAAAAAGGGTGGGACGGGGAGGGATAGTTCCTAGGAGGAATGGAAAGGGGCCAGAAATCTCCCTCCGCGACCAAGAGGACATCAGCACCGCAAGTAGCGCAGATGCAGCATGAAACCCGTGCCTACCCTAACATCAATGCTAGTAACTAACAATCAGGGATAGCTACCTCACATCTGCCAGAGCTACTCGGTGGACAAAAGGAGGGCGGCGGATATCCGCACAATGCATACATCCTCTCGGTCTCCACCAGGAAATCCCGAAGGTGGCTTCCAGAGATACATCGTCGCCCGAAAGGACACAAAGCTACTCCCGGGATACCGGAGAGGGATAGGGACATCCCAGGCGGATCAGAATCCCCACGGGCAAACTACGCCACCTCTTAGAACATCAACGGAATGGGATGGAACCCGGTATCCTTTCCCCTAACAGAGGAATAGCGCGCCTGTGGGAGAAATACCAAAGGACAAAATGTGGAAGGGCAAAAAGGGCGGTGTGGGGATGAGGAGGATGAGGAAAGAAACCAGGGGAGGATTGGATAGGGGAGGGGAGATTGGGGGGTAATTAGGTTCGGTCTGAGGAAGAAGACCGATAGGTCTAATTCCTCAGACCAAGAGCCTCTTCACGTGCAAGGAAGCCCCCCTAGAAGAGGATGGATTGTAAAGGACCTGCCTAGTATGGGCCAACAGGCCTGCTGCAGTGATCCCCCTTTCTTACGTTCTAGGAGGCTGCAGAAGATGTGACCCCAGAAGTGGGGGGACGCTTTGAAACACGAGAATAAGAAACACGGGGCAGTCTCCCTTGGAGGCGGAGATGAGAAACCGCCAATAGCATAAGGGAGACTTTCTGCCTCTTTGAGGCAACGAATTTCCCGCTCATTTAAGTAAACTTGGCAATGGTGAGAGTACGAAGGGTGAGCCTCATGACAATTAAGGCAAGAGGGAGTTCGACTGCAAGAGTTTATTATTATTATTTTTATTATTATATCAAAAGAAGGCGTAAGCCACAAGGGCTATAACACGCGCTGCTGGGTAGGGAAGGAAGCAAGGGATTGGATGGCAGAAGGGGAGGGGGGCTTGATCAGCGGTTACAGAAAACAGCGGCGGGCAGGGGATAGTACGGGGGGGTAGAGGGTAGCAAGGATACAAGTAGAAAGGGCTGAAAAGTATCAGAATTTGTGGGAAGTAGTAAGTCAGTCGTTGTCAAAAAAGTCAATGAGTGAGGAGTCGGATCGAAAGGGGGGGTCCATCAGCGGAGAAGGGAAGGAAAGAGAGAGCAGCGGGGCGAAGACGACGACTGAGGTAATTCTGCGTGCTCGTGATAAAGTGGGCCAGTCCAAACGAAATGTGGCTGATGTAATGGAGCTTGGCAAGTTCTCAAAGAGAGGAGCAAGACGCCTCTCCATGAGATATCCATTGACTAAGACAAGTTGGCCAATGCGAAGACGGGAGATAGTTGTACTCCCAACCTCGACTGGTGATAAGAAGACGCCAGTAACCTATACTCGGTTTAATAGACTGTAGTTTGTTGCCGAGCATAGTAGCCACGTTGTTGCCAACGGGGTGTGAAGAGGTGGGAAGATATTACAGCAAAATAGTCCGTACATGGAATACCTCTATAAGAACTGGTAGCGTCCTTGTACTGATGAAAGCGCAAGCGTGTCTGCCTGTTCATTGCCTGTACGGTTCCTACATGACCAGGGACCCAACAAAAAACAATATCTTTATGCTTAGTAATGATGCGGTAAGCAAAGTTGGATACGGAGGACATAATGGGTGACGTGTATCATATTTTTGTATAGCTGTTAAAGCACTAAGGGAGTCTTGAGACAACCAAAATGATATGACAACTGGCATAGATGCAATTACGGATAAGTGCTGTAAGGATGGATATAATTCAGCAGTTTAAAATACTAGCTTGAAGTTAGGTAAATGCCTTGTACGACGCTGTCCGGAAACACTGCTGCGGATCTACGCAGTCAGAAGACTTAGAGCCATCTGTGTACACAGCAATGGCATGAGAATGAGAGAAATGTGAATCATAAAAAAGAGTCGCGGGAAGCGGACAGTTAGACAGTTGGGCTTTCGAGCAAGGGAGGGAGAAAGAACAGACTCGAACAGCTGGAACTTCCCAGGGGGGGTAAGGGGATAAAGTGATGATGCTAAATGTACATAGAAAGGTGGTGGTAGTTGAAAGAGAAGAAAAGATGCGAATGAAGGCGAAGAGAGAGGGGACGGGAGTAACGCAGGGGCGTGCGAAAATATAAAGAATGTTACTAATATCTGTGGACCATTTATAAATGGAAAGGATTTGCGGGAGATAATGAGAAGAGCGTATTAGTAGCGCAGGCATGGGCATCACGGGCGTTCGGTTAAGGATTGGAACGTTCGCTTCTGCATAGAGGCTTTTCGACAGGAGGAAAAAAAGAGCGAAAAGCACCAAGGCATATAACGTAATCATTGGTGATGATTGGGGTAAGGCTCCTAGAGAGAGTTAGCAGGAGATGCGTAGAATAGTTCTGGTCACATAATCAAGTTACGATAAAAAATTAGGGTGGATTGTAGGTGAAGGAGGGTTCGACGATCAGTCCCCTCGAAAGATGAGCAAGGGTTTTAAGAAGGTTCAGCGGCTGTCCCCCCCCCCCCCCCCCCCCCCCCCATACAAGTTGCCTTCAGAGAGGTATTGTGAGGTTCCAGGATAAACCTCACGTTCAAAGAGGAGGCACCAGAAACTTGACTGTATCACGTCAGGGATACGTGAGCCCATAGAGGTACAAAGGATTGATTCAGAGATGACAGAGCGTCTAGTGAAAGTGATTTGGTTGGGTTTTAGTGCTGGAAAAAATTTAAACCATGTGTGGTGGCCCAATTGGAAACACGGTCGACTGCATGCTGGAGAGAAAACTGTAAGCGAATGGTGACAGTCAGCGCCTGCACGGCAATAGCGGAAGTCATCAACTAGTGGTATGGACCAATATTTGGATGGAAGACTAGTAGGCAAAATCATTAATGCAGGGGGAAAAAGTGTTGTGTGCTCAGAAACAATCCCTGGGGGACACCCTTCAGTTGGACAAAGTCCGGGAGAGCACATTAATTAACCCGAACACGGAAATGCATGTCAGTTAAAAAGTTCTTAAGGAAGGATGGTAGATTGCTCGAAGGCCTAAGGAGTGGGCTTGGGCTAAAATATTTATACCTCCCAAGTTGTGTCATATGCCTTCTCAAGGTCAAAAAAAAATATGGCAATACTGAGTGGTTAATTGAAAAGCTATACACAATACGTATCCAAGCGCAGTTAGGGGTCTATGTTGAACGTCCCTTCCGGAAAGCCATATTGACGAGTGAGAGACTGTTGTGTGTCTCTAAATACCACACTCTAAACGTCTAATTTACTTAAGACGTTCAATTATCTTTGCAAACTGCACTGGGTAAGAGCAATGGGACGATAGTGGGAGGTTTCATGTTCCGTAGTGCCTGGTTTGCGGAAAGGGAGAAACAATGGCGGATTTCCACAGCTGGGGAAGAACTCCTTGTGACAAAATAAGATTGTAAAGGGCGTAATAGGGACTGCAAAGGGCTGACTGATGTTAATTGTTGTAGCATACGAATATGGAATGTCGTCGGGCCCAGCTGCGATGATCGACAAGCTAGAGAGTAGTTGCCTCAGTTCTTCGAAGTGTAAAAGGCACATTATACTGTTCTTTCTTGAGAGAGAAAAGTCCAAGGTTGATAAAATCTCTGGCAGACTTTGAGGAAAGAAATGAGGGGCATAGAATGGGTCCCTGAGAAAATACGGACAGTGTTTTGCCAATTTCTTTGGCAACATCTAGTGGTTGCTATTTCAACACGAACCGCAGTACAGGAGCCGGTGCCCCCCGGGGTGAGGAGAAGTATTTACCACTCAGTTTTCGTACTTTTTTCCGGACTGCACTCATAGGGAAGCAGAGGTGATGGTGGAGCATAATCTCGACAGCAGTGCGTTTGCGTCTCGGATGACACGGCGACGGCGATCGCACGTTCTGTTTTTTAAAATAAGAGTCGATCTCGTGGTTCTATTGTACCGGTACCTGCCCATGCGCGCGCTTTCAAACGTTTCTGCACGAGCACAAGCAGGGAGAACCACCATAGGCAGCTTTTCTGAGAATGCCCTGCCGAAGTTTTGGGTATAGGGAATGAGAGAAGCCTGCGGGGATGTGAAACGGAGGACGAGAAGAGGTGTAAAAGCTAATCGATGGAGACGAAGAAAGGAACCATCTTTAAAAACAGTCAAGGTGTGAGTAAGGTTCCAATTTGCCCGATTAAATGCCAGCGTGGGGTGCGAAGAGGGATGGCGATTCTGAAGGGTAGTAAGAATGATTGGGAAATGATCACTGTCATGTAGTCAGGGTGTACAGGGGGGGGACCCCAAGTAAAGTCCACTGCGGCGGAGGAAGAGCAAACTGAGAGATCGATGCAAAGAGAGTATGGAGTCCGAGGATCAAAATGGGTGTGAGTACTGTATTTAAAAACATGGAGGGGGTGGGTGGCAAGGAAATGGCCTTCTAATCTTGAATCCACGGGAATCACAGTGCGACATTTTTTTTCCCCCAGGGAATGGTGGGCATTAAAATCACAAGTAACAGATCGGTGGCGGTATAATGACGAAAAAGGAAGGGCTAAATCCGGAATAGATAATGCCCGTGAAGGAGTGAGATTTAAAGACAGAGCGTTTACCCCCTATGTAGTGGATACGGGATGCTGGTGTTATGCAGCGAAGTATGAATAAATAGCTGTGGTACTGAATATCAGTGCGGAGAGAGAAGAAGGGCACTTTCATTAAAGGTCCCATCAGGAAAAGGATCTGAAGAATACATAAATTATAGCCTGAGATGTGAGAAAATAACAGCAGAGTGTAATTTTGGTTCCTGTAAGCAAACACCAACAGGGGCAAACTGGGAGGAGTAACATCTGAAGTCACCGAATTACCCCTGAGGCCGCGTATATTCACTGTAAAAAGGTCATGATTGGCAATGATAATATACTTGAAATCCGCAAGAGACCGGGTTCATAGGACTAGAAGGGTTAGAAAAAGTTCACATGCGGAAGGCAGTGGAAAATGTTTCAAGCGGAAGGAAGGTGCGCTGTGAAGAAAGGAGTTGCGCAGATGGAGCAGAGGAGAGAGAAAGCGACGGAAGGTGGATCAGTGTCCATGATGGTTTTGGTCTCTGCAATATATTCAGAGATTGCTTCAAGTGTTTCGGATCAGAGATGTCGTATGGGAGAAAATATTGGGAATGGTAGGGTGGAGGATGAGTAAGATTGGAAACTGTATTGGACTGTTACCAGGTAGGGGGGGGGGCGTCGCCAAAGGGTGGAGGGAACTGGAGAAGCATGGCAGGGGGAGGGACAGAAGAGACAGGAACCTGGGAAGGTGGCAGAAGAGGAAGATACTTGGGAGGGAATCATGGGTGGAAGGTACATTGAGGAGGAGGGTTGCACTCTGCCTTGTAACTGAGCCAGTGAGAGGGGAAGAAGAACTAGGGACAGAGACAGGGAGGGTCAAATCGAGGAGTTTGGAGATGGGTGGATGTGTTACCGGACTTTTTTTTGACTTTTGCGAAGTTAGTGGGACGACGATTGGGAAGAGGTGTCGTACGAGGTCTCGTCGATACTGAGGCATGTAAGAGAGGAACTCGAAATAAGAGAAGCGAGATTAGACTGAAGGCGTTGAAGTTGGGACGTATGAGCGAGGACAGCCAAAAGATTAGTTTCAGGGAGTGATTATGGGAGAGTAAACACAGAGGTGAGTGTTAGAAGATGGGATACCAGAAGTGGGGGGGACCTTTTTGAAAACACGGGAATAAGAAACACGTGGGAGAGTCTCCCTTGGAAGGCGGAAGTGAGAAAAACTGCATGGCAAAAGGGAGGACTTCTGGTCTTCTTTGAGGTATCGGATTTCCCGCTCGTTTTAAATAGACCTGACAACGGCGAGTGTACGAAGGGGAGCCTCTGACAGTTAAGGCAGAGGGAGATCCGATTGCAAGAAGTATTAGATTGGTTTCATCGGCATACCACAGCTGGGCATTCGGCGATGATAGCAATATTGCGCTGGGATGCAAATCGCCTGCAATTTCTACACTGTTGTGGTGTAGGGATCACTTTCGAATTGTAAACGATGTCCTGCTATATAAACGGAGGATGGGAGTTCTCGGCTGTCTAAGTTAAACGGCCACATTGTAGGGTATAGTCTCCGCCCCGGGCAGGAAGAAGTAAGTGTTACCTTGAGGATTGGGAGATCTTGTACGTTCAGCTGTTCTAGAATGTCGGTTGCCAATGTGTGGAAATTTTGTTGAATATGGTAATGGCGGCAGAATACGGTACCACTACAAGAATTGTGGGAATGATGTTTTTCGAGTGTGACAGGAACAGTTCTAATGGGAAGACGAGAGAGCTCACGGAGCCTGGTAGCATTCTTGTTACGGTTAATGATGCCGCACCGTACACGCTCTTAAGAAAAGCATGAAAAGAAATATCTTTACCAACATGCGTAGAGTCCTTGCCATACTTGGTCAGAAAGATAGGACAGTAGAGGGAAGTTGGTCGTTAAAGTGAAGAATTTATTCCACACTGTTCAGTCTGAAACTGAGCGTGGGGATAAGGTAGTGAAGACGTGTCGATCGTTTTGAGAGAAGAGAAGGGAAGGTGGAGAAAGTATCATCAGCAGGTAATTGTCGTTGAGTTTAGGCGGTGGGACCGAGTGGTCCGACGTGTGGAACGGAGTCGGCGATTTCTGAAAATTGCCGCACCTTAGAGGGAGAGCCTGGAAAGATAGTCAAGGGAGTGCGAAGGTTCTGATAAATCGAAGGAGTCAGTCGAGACTCAGTACATGAAGGGGTGAGGAAACAGCACCGGCAATAGGTACAGAGGCATGAGGAATGTCTGAAGCGTGGTCCAAAGACGTGGCGGGGGTCAGAACGGGGTGCGGTATCAAGAAGGGGCCCGGGGGGGACAGGTTCATGGACTAGGGCTGCCTTGGTTAGGTTACTTCTTTCTTTTTGTTTTTAAGAAAAAAAAGGGAAAGAATGAAAACGCGCGAAAATAAAAATAAAAAAAAAGAAAAAAAAAAAAAAGGGGGGACCGGGGAGGGATAGTTCCTAGGAGGAATGGAAAAAAGGGCCAGAAATTCCCTCCGCGCCCAAGAGGACTCGACACCGCTAGTAGCGCAGATGCGCATGGAACCCGTTGCCTACCCCTACTCTTCATGCCAGTAAACCAGCAATCTGGGATAGAACCTCACATCTGCCGAAGCTACCTCGGTGGACAAAAATGAGAGGGCGCCGGATTCCGCCACAAAGCATACTCCTTTCAGCCACCACCCCCGAATCCGAAAGGTGTGCTTCCAGAGATAACACCGTCGCCCAAAAGGACACCAAAGCTACTCCGTGGATACCGGTGAGGGATCGGGACATTCCCTAGGAAATCCAGATTCCACGGCAAACTACGCCACCGCCAAGAAACCTCAACGGAATGGGATGGACCCCGGTGTCCTTTCCCCTACCTAGGAAACTAGCGCGCCTGTGGGAGAAATCACGAAGGCTAAAAAGGGAAGGGCAAAAGGGAGGGGTGAGGAGGAGGAGGAGGAATGAAAAAGGGGAGGATTGGGGGGAGGGGATAGGGGAGGGAGAGATGGGGGGTAAGGTAATTAGGTTCGGGTCTGGGAAGAAGACCGACAGGGCTAATTCCTCAGGACCAAGGAGCTCTTCACACGCCAAGGAGCCCCCTTGAAGAGGCAACAAGACGTATTAGAAATGGTCATCGGCACCACAGGACTGGGGCATTCGGCTATGATCAGCAATATTTTTGCTGGGTGGCCGAAATCGCCAGCAATTCTCTACACTATTGTGGTGTAGGGGTCGTCACCTTCCGAACTTTGTAACCGATGTCCTGCTACGTAGCAGAGGATGGGGAGTTCACGGCTGTCAAAAGTTAAACGAGCCACATTGCAAGGGTATTGTCTTCGCCCGCGGGCAGGAAGAACATAAGTGTCTACCTTGAGATTTGGGTGAATCTTGGAGTTCAAGCTGTTCGAGAATGTCGGTGCCACATGTCTGAAATTCTGTTGGGACTATGTATGGGGCAGATAACAGTACCAATACAAGAATTGAGGGAATGATGTTTTTAGATACGTGATGGTATAGTATCGATATGTGAAAGAAAAAGATAGATCATGAGCTTTGGTAGAATTCTGGGACTGTGATGATGCATGTACCACTTCTTAAGAGCATGAAAGGAAATATTTCTACCAACGTGGCATGAGGGCGCTTTGCCAATACTATGGTCGGAAAGATAGGCAGTAGAAGAAGGCGGCTTAATGTAAAGAATTTAGTCCTTGTGTAGTCTGAACTGAGTGTGGAGAGGGAGTGCATGACGTGTTGGTCTTTTCAGAGAAAGAAAGGGAAGGGTAACGAAGTAACATCATTAGGAGATTGTCGTTGACATTTAGAAGTGGACCAAGTCGGTCCGACAGGGGACGGGCTGGCGATTCGAGAATCGCCGCACCGTAGAGGGAGAAGCCGGAAGCATAGTAAAAGGGAGAGCGGAGGTCAGACAAATCGATGGGTCAGTGGAAGCCCCAGTCCCTGAAGTGGGTGAGAAAACAGCACCAGCAGGAGGTACAGGGGCCTTAGGAATGTCCGAAGAGTGGCCAAAAGACGAGGCGAGGTCAGAATGGGGTGCGGTAACAATAAGGGGCCCGTGGGTAACGGGGTCATGGATCGGGTACTCCATGGTTAGGTTACTTCTTTCTTTTTGTTTTTAAGAAAAAAAAAATAAAAAAAAAAATAAAAAAGGGGGGGACTGGGGAGGGATAGTTCCTAGGAGGAATGAAAGGGCCAGAAATCTCCCTCCGCGCCCAAGAGGACCTCAGCACCCGCGGGATGCAGCAGGGAACCCCCGGCCTACCCCTACCCATCATGCCAGTAAACCAGCAATCCGGATAGCAACCTCACATCTGCCAAGCTACCTCGGTGGGCAAAAGAGGGCGGCCGGATATCTGCCACAAAGCATACCTCCTTCGGCCACCACCCCCGGAGCCCGAAAGGTAGCTTCCAGAGATACACCCGTCACCCGAAAGACACCCAAAGCCACCCTCCGGGATACCGGAGGGGGATCGGGACATCCCCAGGCAATCCAGATTCCACGGCAAAACTACGCCACCGCCAAGAACCTCAACGGAATGGGGTGGACCCCGTACCCTTTCCCCTACCTAGGAACTAGCGCGCCTGTGGGAAAAAATCCCAAAGGTCAAAAAGGAAGGGCAAAAGGGAGGGGTGGGGAGGAGGAGGAGGGAAGGGGGGATTGGGGGGCAATTAGGTTCGGTCTGAGGAAGGAGACAGACAGGTCTAATTCCTCAGACCAAGAAGCCTCTTCACCATG
The DNA here is from genome assembly GCF_026875155.1 of Cherax quadricarinatus. Lineage (NCBI taxonomy): Eukaryota > Metazoa > Arthropoda > Malacostraca > Decapoda > Parastacidae > Cherax > Cherax quadricarinatus. The sequence continues at coordinate 18,296 of NW_026507433.1, forward strand.
CCAAAGGGGCCCCCTTGAAGAGGATTTTGGGGAAGACTTACAAAATCTCCAGAAATAAGCTATGTTGCCTATCAGGTTATCCTAGATTATTCCCCCAAAATTTGCATAACGAAGTTTCAGTCCATTTTGGACCCTTGTCAAATCACAATGGGCTTGAAAAAGCCAGAAGACAATATGGAGGAAGATATATTTTCATGCTCCTCACCTGTTACCTTTCAAAGGGGGTTTCCCTTTATGTGTGGAATCAGGCTTTTTGGGCTCCTTCCTCAGATCAAATCAGATCACCCCCCTTTCCCCCTCCTGTCCAGTCAGTCTATAGGGGTATGTACTCTCTTGTAAATTACAGCTCCGAGGTCGAGGAAAACGGAATTTATTGTCTGTCCTGTTCCATTGAAGCCCTTGGGGGTAGTGGTGTTTGCTGTGAAATTGGATTATCTGGATGTGCTGCACTGTCCTATGGAGTCCTGGTGGGTGGCTACAAGTGTCCTTGGGGGATGGTTGTAGCCCTGAAGGTTGCCTATCTGTCCTAGCCAAAGGGGATATGACTCTTGGCAAGTGTCAGGTCACCCTTCTCTCGTCTGCCGCAATGATTCAGTGGATGCGAGGTTACCATTTTGGATTAAAAATAGATTACTGGTTTCTATGCAGCACTAGCACTCCAACAAACTCACCCATAATATTGACAAAACCTATTATGTATATAATGTTTGGAAATGGTGGTTCAAATAGCCAACTAAACGTAAGGATCAACAGTTTTCCCATGACCAACTGAAATTTAATACCCACATTCAGCACAACTATGGTCTCCAAAACAGTAGGCATCCTCTCCAAGATATGTTACTTGTACCTCAAATACCACTTTTTACATTGTACTACTCTCTAATTTAGCCGTACCTCACTGCTTCAAGGGGGGAGGAGCTCCTTGGCACGGTAAAGAGGCTCTTGGTCTGAGGAATTAGACCTTTTGGTCTCCTTCCTCAGACTGAACCTAATTACCACCCAATCTCCCCTTCCCTATCCCATTTCCCCTTTTGCCCCCCTCCCCTTTCCCCCATCTCGTTTGTAGCCTCTGGGGTCCTCCCCTCTGGTATTACGGTTTCTAGGTAGGGGGAAGTGTTGTCGGGGTTCACCCCGCTCTGTGGGGTTCCTTGGGAGTGGTGTAGTTTGCCGTGGAATCTGGATCATCTGGGGGCACCTTGCTCCCTTCCCGGATTTCCAAGGGGTTTGGGGCGGGGTGTCCTGCAGGTGACTGGTGTATCTCCAGAGGCTGCCTGTCGGTTCTGGGAGGTGGCAGCTGAAGGAGGTATGCTTTGTGGCAGGTATCCGACCACCCTCCCTTTTATCCGCCGAGGTAGCTTGGGGGATGAGAGATTGCTATCCTGGAGCGCTTTGGGTTTTCTGGCGTGAAGGTAGGGTATGGCACGGGTTTTTACGCTGCATCTGTACTGCTGGGGGTCTCAAGGTCTTCTTGGATGAGGGGGAATTTACAGCCCTTTCATTCTTTCTAGTAATTGTCCCTCCGCGTCTCTTCCCTTTTTTTTTTCTTTTTTTTCTTTAAAATAATAAGAAAGAGGTACTACCATCATGGAGTCTTCGTTCCAAAGACCCCCATCCCCTCCCAGGTCCCTTTTTGTTACTGCATCTTGTTTTGACCTGGCTTCGTTACTGGACCATTCTCCAGACTTTTCCATAACTCTCTACCTCCTGCTGGTGACTGTCACCTGCTCCAGGTGTCAAGGCTCTTCCTGTTTCTTCTAGTGCCTCTGTCCCTTGCACATCTTTAACCCCTTTATTACTCATACAGGTGATGATGGCCTGTTGACCTGGTCGTAATGGGGCTTGGGGCGAAAATAAACACAGCAGTAGTCTTTTAAATTGTATTTTCCTTTACCAAGTATTTATAATAATGTACACTATGTACAAGAGTTTGAAATATAAACACCATACGGTAATCAAGGCAAAGACAAAAGCCAGAGAGAGAACCGTGCTCAACCAGCAGCTATGCAAGTCTGGCAAGTGCTGACAAAGAGTGATTTCCATGTCACCTCAGCACTTGGCAGGCCCACCTGATGATTGGTTAACAAAAGAAGGTACTGATTTAACGATGGGGCCCCAAAAGATCATTAAACCCTTAGCACCCGGTTTGCTGGTTGGGAGGCAGCCTATATGGGATGTGTACATACACTGAATAAAAATGTAACATACTCTTTGCATGCCACACCTTGAAACTGTCCAAATGTAGATCTGCATTAGTACTGCTAGCTTTCCAAACGTAGATCGTTCTATTTTCCTACCTCCAAAATTTGGCACAATTGGCCTGAGATGCCTATCAGTATAGATTTGGGGCTCAACACAGTGTGGGGAACAGTATTAGAAAAATCTGGTATCACTTAGTACCTTGTGGGAGCACCAGTTCAATTGAGCACCAGCTAGAGCAAATAGCATGGCAAACAGCAGGGGTTCTTGATATCATTCATATTAACACTACTTTAAGAGGAAACTATTCTGGAATGTGTAATACATATTCGGCCGGGTGGCTGGCTGACTTTGGCTGTCGATCAGTCTCTGTCTATCTCTCTCTCTCTCCCTCTCTCTCTCACAGGTACACACAAGTACAATTATACATAGTGTAAAATTACCTAAAACCCCAAAAATTACGGGCAGCTACATCTTGTACATAAAAGCAAAAAAGCAGATTTGGCAATAATATGCATTTTCCCTTAAATTAGGAATCAGACGTGATACTGCTTGTAAACCTGTTTTTTTAACGAGCCACTTTTCGAACAGAGACAGCAATGGAAAGACAAAAAAAAGACACACACCCACACCACACACACACACACACACACACACCCGGGACTCGGACTCGACCCCCGAAACCCAACGGGTGATACACACAGGCAACAGAAAGACCATACCAAAGGCAGACAAAGACAATAAGCAGAGCTACACAGATAGACGACATACACCTGTGTGTAACAGTGAAAACAAATAAAGCCAGGGTTCCCTGGGGCATGTACACTCAATGTCACTCCACTGCCATTCAGCATTTAGAGACCTCATCTTAAACCACTTCAAGGAGTTTCATATATCTCCAGCATGTCTTAAAACATTGCTGCAACATAAATACTTTGTGTATATTTCTAGACAAAGAAATACCAAGCAGGTGTAAATGTTCACCTTTGGTGTGTGTGTGTGTTGTGGGGTTGGCTATTTGAGTAATTTCATTCCTAAATTTGTGTCAAACAAATTTGGGTAAGAAAACACAAAACACTATAAATTTTAATTATCCCGAACAAAAAAATTTATAAAAAAAAAAAAAAAAAGAGACAAGGATATAAGCAACACTTCTGCAAGCGCAACTTGATTTGCCTCAGGTGACACCAGCGCCAGCTTCGCGGGCTTACTCGGAGATCCAATTTTTTTTTTTTCTTTTAACTTTTGAAAAAGTGCCCTCTTCATTTAACCCTTTTAGGGGTTTTGGACGACTATACAGCTTACGACCCAGGGTTTTCGACTCATACTCCAAATTCAGCGCCTTCATAAAGAAAGAATGGGTCTTTTGGCAGTGTGCACAGTCTAAAAAAAATCCTGC
>NW_026507434.1:0-24111 GCF_026875155.1 Cherax quadricarinatus
GTGATGAGAGGCGCGAATCCACCACTGGGTCCTTGGGGAAAGAGATGTAGACGAAAAGTTAAAAAAAAAAAACGGGGCAGGGGAGTAAGTTTCCAGGATTCTCCCACCCGGGTTTCCGGGGGGGAGAGAAACGCAAAAAATAAAAGAGAAAAATATCGAAACTGTAGGCCTTTTAGAGGCGCCCATCTCACCCCCTGGTGTCCCGGGAATGAGACCCAGACGAATTACCCTTTTTAAAAAAAAGCAGTGCAGTATAAGTGCCACTCTTCTCACCCCGGGGTACGGTTTTAGAGACATTCACATCTAATAAAAAAAATCAAACTCTTTTGGCTTTCTTTTTAGAGGCAAACTCTTTATCATGGGGTCTGCGGGTTTTCAAAACTGAAAAAAACTACATAAAAAAAAAAAAAAATCCAAAATGTAAAGCCAGTGAAACAGAGTAGCCCTCCCCTCACCAGGTGATTTTTTTGGGTTCTTAAACTACTAAAAAAAAGTAGGTAGATGGGGTTTTTTATTTTGTTGCAGAAGTTCTGTATTTGGGGGAGATGGTTGGAGTAATGGTTGCAGTATAATTTTGAAAGTAGAAAGTAAAGGGATCTGTTTTTTGTCAATTTTTTACATAATTTTTTTAAATTTTTGAAATTTAAAATTTTTAAAAAAAAAAAAAAAAATAATCAGGGGAGTAAAAAGGGCAAATGGTTTTAAAAATTTTAAAAAATAAAACAAATTAATAATAAAATTTAAAAATAACAAAAAATAATAATAATAATATTAAAAATAACAAAAATAATAATAATATTAAAAACATAATCAAAATAATAACAACAAAAATAATAATAAGAAGAAAAAATAATCATAGTGATGTTGCAGTTTTCAGCGCACCAGCAGCCCGGAAAAAAATTAGCGCATCAGAAAAAACAAACAAGAGCAGGAGCAAAAAGCAAAAGCAGTATAACAGTGGCCCTAAGCATAAGGGATAGTTTGAAATGAAAATGAAATTATAAAAACTTAAGGGGGTTCAGTGCAAAATGACGAAAAAAAAAAATTATGTGTTTCGGGGGAGGGGGCGGTGACTTAGGGAAAAGACTTTAAAACAGTCAGACATAATTAAACTTCGGGCACTCTGCCTGTCGTCTTCCCCCTCCCCGTGACTTACTAAAATAAAAAGTCGGGCTACTATAAACCCTGTGACTCACAACAACACGTTTTTGGTGTTGCCTCTCAAATAAATGTATTAATTTTTTTTTATTATTTTTTTATTATTATTATTATTATTATTTTATTAAATTTTTATTTTTATCAAGGGTAATAGAGCTTTCTCTCTTAAAAGTCAAGGAAAAGGGGTTTAAATTTTAAAAATTTTAATAACATTTTCCATTGACATAAATATTTTCTGTCAAAAACCCGCGCGGGGGGACAAACTGCAACAGAAAGAGCAGGGCCCTTTCCAATAGCAGCACCAAAAAGCACAAACACCAAAAACAAAAAGGCCGTAGATAGAAAAAATAGAAATGTTTAAATATGCCCAAACAGAAGCTTTTGAATAAGTTTTTATTCCAACACCTATCAACCTACTTGACCATTTTCCACCATTATATATTTTACCACACTTCCCCCCTAAAGTAACTAGCATCATGCTCTACAAAAAAAACCATTTTTAAACTATCAACCTACCCAAAAATTTCCCTAAATGTTTTCCCCCCATTACCATCTACCCCCCACAATATATCTACCCCCATTCCATATCAAAAAGCCCCCAACAAAACATGTACCTTTCCCCACCTATCACTAAACGAGCATCTATCACCATTTTCAATTTTTATGTACTTCAAAAATCATGTAGTACAAGTTCAAGTACTACAAGTTTATGTTTCTTCAAAAAGGGCATGTTTTTACAACTTCATGACTACAAATTTTATACACTTCAAGTTCATGTACTACAAGTACTTTTATTGGGAATTTCAGGGGACTACCCAAATTTTATGCACTACAATTTTTATGTACAAAAAGTTCATGTACTGCAAGTTTATGACCCACAAGTTAATGTACTTTCAAATTCATGTACTACAAATAAAATGCAGGGACAAGTTCATGTAATACAAGTTCAAAATACTGCAAGTTCTTTTACACAAGTTTATATACTGCAAATTTAGGTACTAAAGTTTTATGTACGACAAGTTTTTGTACTGCAAGTAATGTACGGCTAGTTCAATACTTTAAAAGGTTTATGTAAATTCTGTTCCTTTTTTATTGCAAGTTCATATACAAGGTTTTAAGAACCCACAAGTTTTATGTAAATACCCAATTTTTATGTACTGGGAATTCATATGCAAATTCATGTAAAAGTTCATGATTACAAGTAAAATTGGGTACAAGTTTTTGAACACAAAATTTGTGTACTACAAATTCATGTAATACAAGTACCCTGCAGTACATTTTCATATAATACAAGTTCCAAAGTACTACAAGTTCATTTTTACTGCAAGTTTATATGCCAGTTCATTACAAGTTTGTATACAAGTAAATTGCTGGGATGGGTTTATGTCCCTTTAGGTAATATGCCCGCAAAATTCATGTACTACAAATTCCCTGTTTCAAAGGGACAATGTGGTGACAAAATTCATTTACTACAAATTCATTTTACTACAAGCTCATTATTACCGTTCATTACTACAAATTCATGTCTACCCAAATTATTTTGGTACAAGAACCCGTCTAAAAAGTATATGTATACCAAGTTTCATGTTTCTAAAAATTTCATGTGTACAAGTTTTTATGTAAATTTTAATACATGAGAATCTGGAATCAAAGAGTTACAAAATTTAGCAATCACTTTCACCTCACTAAAAACCCCCTTTTTCCCTACATATCCAAAAAACTGTTTCCATCCCGACAGATCTGTAAAATGTTTTGTATTTCTTAAATAGAAAAAATTTTTAAAAAAAGTTGTACACCCGCGGGGTAGGCCCATGGTGAGAGGCGGGCTTCACCACTGGATCCCGGGGTTTGAATTTCCCCGATGAACTACTAGAAAAAAAAAATAAAAAACTGTAAACCATGGTGAGAGGCCCCGACTCTCACCGCTGGCGTTCCCGGGGGAAAGAAAAAACCCGACGAAAACCCACCTGAAAAAAAAGTGTAAGGGGCAGTAGTAAATGCCAGGATTTTTCAACCCGGGTTTCGGTGTAGGACACGACAAAAAATGCTGAAAAAAATTTTGAAAATGAAAGGGCCGTGATGGAGGCGCGACTTTTCACCACGGGTGTCCTGGGGAAAGAGATGTAGAAGAAAAAAGTTAAAAAAAAATGCAGTTTCCCGTAGTAAGTGCCAGGAAATTTTCACCCCGGTTCCCGGTGTAGAGGACAAAGCACAAACTTTAAAGAAAAAAATATCGAAAAATGTAGGCCAGGATGAGAGGCGCGACTCTCACCCCTGGTTTTCCTTGGGAACGAGGGTGTAAAACGAACTGTTAAAAAAAAAACTTTCAGTGGGAGTAGTAAGTGCCAGGATTTTTCCCCCCGGTTTCCCGGTGTTTGAGGGCACGCCCCAATAAAAGAGAAAAATATCGAAACTGTAGGCCTTTTTAGAGGCGGGGACCTCACCACTGGGGTTTCCCGGGGAAAGGACCCAACGAAATTTCTTTTAAAAAAAAAAGCAGTTTCAGTGTAAGTGCCCCCTCTTTTCACCACCGGTTTTACGGGTTTTTAGGACATCACATCTAAAAAAAAAAAAATCAAAATTAGGGTGCTTGTGAAGGCAAAAAACCCCTCATCACTGGTGTCTGCGGTATCAAAACTGAACAAACTACAAAAAAAAAATAAATACCAAACTGTACGCCAGTGATCAGAGTTGCGTCTCTCACCCCTGGGACCCTTTGGGTTCTTAAACTACTTAAAAAAAAAAATAGGGAGATGTGTTGTGTATTTTGTTTGCCAAAATTGCTGGGATTTGTTGGGGATGGTTGGAGTAATGGTTGCAGATATATTGTGTAAAATAGATTAAGTATCTTTTTAAATTTTCAGTATTTTTCATAAATATTTTGAAAATTTTTGATTAATATTAAAAAAAATAAAAAAAATAATCAGGGAAATATTAGACAAATGTTAATAATTTAAAATATAAACAAATGTAAAATAATAAATTTAAAAATAAAAAATAATTAAAAAATTAAAAATTTAAAAATAACAAAAATAATAATAATATTTTAAAACATAATCAAAATAATAAAAAAAAACAATTTAAAAATAAAAGGGAAAAATAATCAAAAGTGATGTTGCAGTATCAGCAGCACCGCAAACAGAAACATTAGCACATCAAAAAAAAAGCAGGGGGAAAAAAAGCAGAGCAGAAAAAAGCAAAGGGAGTAGTAACAGTGGGGATAAGCATAAAGGATAGGGTTTTAAATGTAAATGAAATTTATAAAAAACTTTTAAAGGGGTTTAGTGCAAAATGACGAAAAAAAATTATGTTTTCGGGTGAGGGGTCGGGAAAAAATTAACCCCTTTAGGGGGGGCCCGGTCCCCGTTTTTTTATCTGTCCTTCCCCCTTTGCCCCCCCTTTTCTGGCCCCCCTTTTGGCTTAACCCCAAAATAAAGGGCGGCCCCCTTCCCTGGGACTTTTTCCCAAAAACCTTGAGGGGCCCCCCAATTAAAAGGGGGGGGAAATTTTGGTAATTTTAATAATTTTTAATTTTTAAAATTTTTTTAATTAAAAATTAAGGGTAAAAGGGGCTTTTCTTCTCAATTTCCCCCCCCCGGGTTTTTTAATTTAAAAAAATTTTTTTAACGGGTTTTAAACCCTTTTTAAAAAAAAATTTTTGTCAAAAAAGAAAAAATTAAAAGAAAAAAAAATAAATTTTTAACAAGGGAAAAACCACCAAAAGCAAAAAGGGTAATTTAAAAAATATTTTAAAAAGAACCTTTTTAATAAAAATTTTTTTCCAAACACCAAACAAAAACAAAAAGGGGGGAAAACCCTTTTCCACCCAAAACACCAAAAAAACCCCAAAAAAAAAAGGGAATGATTAAAAATAAATTGCCTAAACAAAATTTTAAAAATATTGCCCCCTTAAAATTGCCTTTTCCCAAACCTTTTTATCTACCCACCCCAAATAATATTCTAAAAAACCCATTTCCATATCCAAAACAAAGGCCACCCAAACAAACCCCAAAATTTTCTCCCCCATTCCTATCCCCCCAAAAAAAGACCCCCCCAATTCCCCATCACCCTTACAATTCATGTACTTCAAATCATGTAGTACAATTCATGTAAACAAGTTTTATGTACTTCAAAGGTCATGTTTTTTACAAAATTCATGTACTACAATTTCATACACTTTTAAGTTTATGTTCTTCAATACCTTTTACGCAATTTTAGGTACTACAAATTTTATGCACTACAATTTCATGTACTAAAGTTTATGTTTCTGCAAGTTCATGTCCCACAAGTTTAAAGTACTACAAAATTATGGGACAAAAGTACATGCAGTTTCAAGTTCATGTAATACAAGTTCAAGTACTGCAAGGGTTTATGTACTAAAAGTTCATATACTGCAAGTTCGGTACTACAAAATTCATGTACGACAAGTTTATGTACTGCAAGTACATGTACGGCTAGTTCATAACAAAAAGTTCATGTTTCATGGGTTTAGTATTGCAAGTTCATATACAAGTTCATGTACTACAAGTTCATTTTACTACAAGTTCATGTTTCTGCAAGTTCATTGCAAGTTCATGTACAAATTCATGTATTACAAAATACATGTGCTTCAAGTTTGTACTAAAAGTACTGTACACAATTCATGTAAAACAAGTAATTTCGTACAATTTTATAACTTTCAAATTTTATGTATACAAATCATGTACTGCAGTTCATATGCCAGTTCATGTACAAGTTCATGTACTACAAGTATATGTGCTTTCATTTCATGTACTTCAGGTACATATGCTGCAAGGCTTTTACTACAAATTCATGTACTTCAAGTACAAGTGGGACAAATTCATTTACTACAAATTCATGTCTACAAGCTCATTTATTACACGTTCATGTACTACAAGTTTATGTACTACAAGTATATGTGGTACAAATTTATGTACTACAAATATATGTACTACAAGGGTTTATGTAAATACAAGAAATGTAGTAAAAAGTTTATGACATCTTCTACACTGAGAATCTGGAATCAAAGAGTTTTTTTAACAGCAAAACACTACACCTCACTAAAACCATTTTTTTCCTACATATCCAAACACTGTTTTTTCCCAACAGATCTGTAAACAATTTTTAGTATGCTTAAAAAGAAAATTTTAAAAAAAAGTTAGTACACCCACGGGGTTTGCCCCGTGGTGAGGGGGGGCGTGACTCTCACCAGGGTGCCTGGGTTTTGAATCCCCGTGAACTACTAAAAAAAAAAATAGAAAAAATGTAATCCAGTGGTGGGGGGCGGGACTCTCACGTTGGGGTTCCGGGTACGAAAAACCCCGAAAATACCTGAAAAAAAAATGTATGCAGTGTAAGGCCAGGATTCTCAACCCCCCGGTTCTCGGGGTAGGACAGCACAAAATGCTGAAAAAAAAAATCGAAACTGTAGGCCAGGATGAGAGGGGGCGAAATCTCACCACTGGGGCCTTTGGGGAAAGAAAATGTAGACGAACTAGTTAAAAAAAAAATGCAGTGCAAAATAGTAAATGCCAGGTTCTCACCCCGGTTCCCGGGGAAAAGACACCCACAAACTAATGAAAAAAAAAATCGAAAACTGTTTGGCCGAGTTGAGAGGCGCGACTCTCACCACTGGTTTTCCTTGGGGAAAAGATTAGACGAAAATAGTTAAAAAAAAAAATGCAGGCAGTAGTAAGTGCCCGGAAATTTCCACCACCCGGGTTTCCCCCGTAGAGACAACAAAAACTAATGAAAAAAAAATCGAAAATGTAGGCCCTTTTAGAGGCGCGGAAATCTCACCCCTGGGTCCTGGGAATGGGGACCCAGAAAGAAATTTCTTTAAAAAAAAAAAGCGTCAGTAGTAAGTGCCCCTTTCTCACCACCGGGTGTACGGTTTTTTAAGCATTCACGATCTAATAAAAAAAAAAACAAACTCTAGGCTGCTTGTGAGGGGGCGAACTTCATCACTGGTGTTCTGCGGTATCAAAAGAAAAAAACTACAAAAAAAAATAAATTTTCCAAACTGTACGCCAGTGATCAAAGGGAGTGGTCTCTCACCACTGGGATTTTTGGATTCTTAAAATACTAAAAAAAAAAAAATAGGTAGATGTGTTTTTTGTATTTTTGCAGAAGTTGCTGTTTTTTTGGGGTAGATTTGGGTTTGGGGTAATGGTTTTTCCCAAAATATTGTGTTTAAAATTGATAGTAAGTATTTGTTATTGTCAAATTTACAAAAATATTTTTGAATTTATGATTAATTTTTTAAAAATAAAAAAAAAATAATCAGGAGGTATTAGACAAAAGTTAAAAAAATTTTTAAAAAAATAAGCAAATTTTAATTTAAAAAATTAATAATAACAATAATAATTTAATTTTTAATTTTTAAAATAACAAAAATAATAATTAAAATTAATTTCATAATCAAAAAAAAAACCCCAAAAACAAAAAATAATAAGAAGAATTTAAAAATCATAGTGATGTTGCAGTATCAAACAGCCCCCGCAGCAGAAACATTAGCAGCAAACAGAAAAAAACAAACAAGAAACAGGGGCCCGAAACAGCAAAGGGATTTTGTAAAATTTGGGATAAAACAAAGGTTTTAGTTTGAAATGTAACTTTAAATGATAATAACTTTTTGGTGTTCATTTAAGTGACGAAAAAAAAAAAATTTTGTGTTTTGGGGGGAGGGGTTCGGTAAACCCCCTTTGGGGAAAGGGCCTTTAGGGGCCAGGTCAAAAAACCCTAAATTTTCCCCCGTCGGGGGGCAAACCGGGGCCCGTTGTCTGCCCTTTTCCCTGGGATTTTAAAATTCCCCAAAATTGGGGCTCAAACCCCCGGGGACCAACCCCAACCCCTTTGGAAAGGGCCCCAAAAAAAGGTTTTAAATTTTTAAAAATTAAAAAATTTTTTATTATATTGAAATTTTTAATTAAATTTTTTTATTTTTTTATTTAAAGGGTTTAAAAAAAAGTTTCTTAAAAATCCCCCTTATTTTTTCAAAAAGGGGTTTTAATTTTTTTTAAAAATTTTTTTATAAAAATTTTTTAATAAATTTTTTTTCGGGGAAAAGCCTTCCAGGAAGGGGAAAAAAAAATTTTTCAACCGAAAAAAAAGGAGCAGGAGGCAAATAAAAAAAATAGCAAACAAAACCCAAGGAAGAACCAAAAACCAAAAAACAAAAAGGCAGATAGATAGTAAATAGGGGTATGGGTTTAAATGCCTAAACCGAAGCTTTTTTAAAATGTTTATATTCCCCAAAACCTATCAAAAATAAATTGGGCACAATTTTTCCACCATTAAAATACTACCTCCCCTTCACTAAAGTAACTAGCAAACACTGCCCCTCAAATCAAACCATTAAATAAAACTATCAACCTACCAATATTGCACTAAAGTTACCACCCTTACTCATCACCACCAAAAATATATCTACCAAACCAAATTCCCCTAACAAAAGCCACAAAAAACCCCATGAAACCCCACAAATCTATCACTAAACGACGCATTAAACACCATTACAAAATTATGTACTTCAAAATCATGTAGTACAATTTATGTCTTTCAAATTCATGTACTTCAAAAGGGCATTTTTTTAAACTTCATGTACTACAATTTTATTTCACTTCAAGTTCATGTACCCACAATTTCTTGGGACTGCAATTTCAGGATACAAGTTTGCCTACAATTTCATTTTTACTACAAATTCATGTACTGCAAGTTCATGTACTACAAGTTAAAAGTACTACAATTCAGGGACTACAAGTACATGCAGTACAAGTTTATGAAAAACAAGTTCAAATTTTCTGGGAAATTCATTTAATCAAGTTTATATACGCAAGTTCAGGTACTAAATTCCCTGTAAAGAAAAAAAGTTTATGTACTGCAAGTACATGTACGGTAGTTTTATATACTAAAAAAACATGTATTCATGGGTTATGTAAATTTCAAAATTTAAAAACAAGTTCAATTTTACTACAAGGGTTTATGTACTACAAGTTCATGTACTGCAAAATTCATATGCAAGTTTTATTTACAAGTTATTTATTTCAATACATGTGCTACAAGTTTATGTATAAAGTACGTGTATACAAGTTCAAATTTTTAAAAAAAAAAAATCATTTTATAAAAATTTTTTAAAAATTTTTGGGTTTAAAAAAAAAAAAAATTTTTTAAATTTTGGGCCCTTTTTTTTTTCCCCCAAAAACCCCGGGGTTTTTTTAAAAAAAGGAAAAAAAACCCCCCCCGGGGGTTTGGAAATTAAAATTTAAATTTTTAAAAAAAAAAAAAATTTTTTTAAAAAATTTTTTTCCCCCCGGAAAAAAAAAAAAAAAAAAAATTTTAAAAAGAAAATTTCCCGGGGGGAAACCCCTTTTTTTTTTCCCCAAAAATTAAAAAAAAAATTTTTTTTAAAAAAAACCGGGTTTTAAATTTTTTAAAAAGGTTTTGGGGTTTAAAAATTTTTTAAAAAAATTTTAAAAAGGGTTTTCCCCGTTTTAAAAATTTTAAAATTTTTTTGGGGAAAAAAAAAAATTAAAAAAAAAAAATTAAAAAAAAAAGGGGGTTTTTTTTTTAAAAAAAAAAAAAAAAAAAAAAAAAAAAATTTAAAAAAAAAAAAAAACCCCCCTTTTAAAAAAAAAAAACCGGGGGTTTTTTTCCCCCAGGGAAAAAAATCAAAAAGGGCCTTTAAAAAAAAAAAAAAAAAAAAAATTTAAAGGAAGGAAAAGGAAAATTTTTTCCCCCCAAAAAAAAAAAAAAATTTTTAAAAAGGGGGTTTGGGGAAAAAAAGGGCCCTTTAAAAAAATTTTTTGGGAAAAAATTTTTTTTTTTTAAAAAAAAAAAAAATTTTTAAAAAAATTTTTTTAAAAAAAAACGGGTTTTTTAAAAAAAAAATTTTTTTTTTTTAAAATTTTTTTTTAATTTTAAAAAAATTAAAAAAAAATTTTTCCCTTTTTTTTTAAAAAAAAACCCCTTTTTTTTTAAAGGCCCCAAAAAAAAAATTTTAAAAAGGGGGAAAAAAAAAAAGGGGTTTTTTAAAAAAAAAATTTTAAAAAAAAAAAAAAAAAAAAGGAAAAAAAACCCCCCCAAAGGTTTTTAAAAATTTTTTTTTAAAAAAAAAAATTTTAAAAAATTTTTTAAAACCCCCCTTTTTTAATTTGGGTAAGGGGGGGGGGGGGGGGGTTAAAAAAATTTTTTTTTTAAAAAATTTTTTTAAAATTTTTTTAAAAAAAAAAAAAAAAAAAAAAATTTTAAAAAATTTAAAAAAAAAAAAAAAATTTTAAAAAATAAAAAAAAAATTTTTTTAAAAAAAAAAAAAAAAATTTTTAAAAAAAAAAAAAAAATTTTTTAAAAATGAAAAAATTTTTTTTTTTTTCCCCCCAACCCAAAAAAAAAAAAAAACCAAAAAAAACCCCCAAAAAGGGGAAAAGGGAAAAAAAGGGAAATTTTAAAAAAAAAAAATTAAAAAAATTTTTTTTTTGGGGGGGGAAAAAAAAAGGGGGGGGGGGTTTTTTTTAAAAAAAAACCCCCAAAAAATTTTTTGGGGGGCCCCCCCCCCCTTTTTTAAAAAAAAAAAATTTTTTTTTTTTAAAAAAAAAAAAATTTTTTTGGGAAAAAAATTTTTTAAATTTTTTTTTTTTTTTTGGTTTTTTTTTTTAAAATTTTTTTTGGGAAAGGGTTTTTCCTTAATTTCCCGGGAAAAAAAAATTTTTTAAAAAAAAAAAAAAAAAAAAAAAAAAAAAAACCCCCCCCCCGGGGGAAAAATTTTTTGGGGAAAAAAAAAAAAAAGGGAAAAAAACTTTTTCCCCCCCCCAAAAAAAAAAGGGGGAAAAAAAAGGGTTTTAAAAAAATTAGGTTTTTTTAAAAAAATTTTTTTTTAAAAAAAAATTTTTAAAAAAACAATTTTTAAAAAAAATTTTTTTTTTAAAATTTTAAAATTTTAAAAAAAAAAAATTTTAAAAAAAAAAAATTTTTTAAAAAAAAAAAACCCCCCAAAAAAAAAACCCCCCCCTTTTCCCCCAACCCCCCAAAAAAAATTTTTTAAAAAAAAAATTTAAAAATTTCCCCAAAAAAAATTTTTTTTCCCCCCCCCAAAAAAAAACCAAAAGGGGGGGGGTTTTTTTCCCCAAAAAAAAAAAGTTTTTAAAAAGGGTTTTCCCCCCCTTTTTTTAAAAACCCCCCAAAAAAAAAAAAAAAAATTTTTTTGGGGGGGGGTTAAAACTTTTTTTTTAAAAAAAATTAAAAAAAAAAAAAAATTTTGGGGGAAAAAAAAACAAAAAAAAAAAGGAAAACCAAATTTAAAAGCCGGTTTTCCCCTTTTTTTAAAAAAAAGGGAAAAAAAAAAAAGGGGGGGGAAAAAAACCCCCCTTTTCCCAAAAAAAAATTTAAAAAAAAATTTAAAAAACCTTTAAAGGGCCCTTTGGGGTTTTGGGGGGAAAAAAAATTTTTAAAAAAAAAAAGGGGGAAAAACCCCCCCCTTTTGGGGGGAAAAAAAATTTAAAAAAAAAAACCCCAAAAAAAACCCCAAATTTTTGGGAAAAAAAATTTTTTAAAAAAAAAAAAAAATTTTTTTTCAAAACCCCCCCCGGGAAATTTTTTTAAAATTAAAAAAAAATTTTTTGGGGGGATTTTTGGGGTTTTTTTTTTTAAGGGTTTTTTTTTGTTAAAAAAAACTTTTTTGTTTACAAATTTTTTTAAAATTTTATTTAAAAAATTTAAAAAAAAAAAGGGAAAAAAAAATTTTTAAAAAAAAAAAAAAAATTTTTTTAAAAAAAAAAATAAAAAAAAAAAAAATAAAAAAACTTTTTAAAAAAAAAAAAAATTTTTGGTTTTTAAAAAAATTTTTTAAAAAAAAAAAAACCCCCCCCAAAAAAAAAGGGGGGAAAACCCCAAAATTGGGGCCCCCAAACCTTTTAAAAAAAAAAAAAATTTTTTTTGGGGGGGGGGGGGGTTTTTTTTTTGGGGGGGGGGGTTTAAAAAAAAGGGGGGGGAAAAAAATTTTTTTTTTTTTGGGGGGGGCCCCCCCCCCTTGGGAAAAAAAAAAAAAGTGGCCCAAAAACCCGGGCCCACCAAAAATTTTTGGGGCCCCAAAAAAAAAAAAAAATTTTTTTTAAATTTTTTTTAAAAAATTTTAAATTTTTTTTAAAAAATAATAAAAAACCCAAAAATAAAAAAAAAAAAATTTTTTTTCCTTGGGAAAAAATTTTTGGAAAAGGAAAAAAAAAAAAAAAGGGGAAAAACCGGCCCCCCAAAAAAAACCCAAAAAAAAGGAAAAAAAAAAAATTAAAAATTTTTTTTCCCCCCCCAAAAAAGGGGGGGCCCCCAAAAAAAAAAAAACAAAAATTTTCTTCCACCCCCCCCTTTTTTAAAAAAAAAAAAAAACCCCTTTTAAACCCCGGGGAAAAACCCCCCATTTTTAACCCAAAAACCAAAAAACCCCTTTAAAAAAAAAAAAAAACCCCCCCCCCCCCCCTTTTTTTTTTTCCCCTTTTAAAAAAAAAATTTTTTAAATTTTTTTTTTCTTTTGGGGAAAAAAAAAAAATTTTTTTTTTTAAAATTTAAAATATTTTAATTTCAGGGAAAAAAAAAAAAAAAATTTTAAAAAAAAAAAATTCAAGGAAAAAAAAAATTTTTTTAAAAAAAAAAAAATTTTTAAAAAAAAAAAATTTAAAAAAATTAAAAATTTTTTTAAAAAAAAAAAAAATTTTTTTTTTTTTAAAAAAAAAAAAAAATTTTTTAAAAAAAAAAAAAAAAAAAAAAACATTTTAAAATTTTTTTAAAAAAAAAAAAAAAAAAAAACCCAAAAAAAAAAAAAAACAGTGATGAGAGGCGCGACTCTCACCACTGGTGTCCTTGGGAACGAGATGTAGACGAACTAGTTAAAAAAAAAACTGCAGTGCAGTAGTAAGTGCCAGGATTCTCACCACCGGTTCCCGGTGTAGAGACACGCACAAACTAATGAGAAAAATATCGAAACTGTAGGCCTTTGAGAGGCGCGACTCTCACCACTGGTGTCCTGGGAATGAGACCCAGACGAATTACTTTAAAAAAAAATGCAGTGCAGTAGTAAGTGCCACTCTTCTCACCACCGGTGTACGGTGTAGAGACATTCACGATCTAATAAAAAAAATCAAACTCTAGGCTGCTTGTGAGAGGCAGAACTCTCATCACTGGTGTCTGCGGTATCAAAACTGAACAAACTACATAAAAAAAATAAATATCCAAACTGTACGCCAGTGATCAGAGTAGCGTCTCTCACCACTGGTATCTTGGATTCTTAAACTACTAAAAAAAAGTAGGTAGATGTGTTGTGTATTAGTTGCAGAAGTTGCTGTATTTGTGGTAGATGGTTGGAGTAATGGTTGCAGATATATTGTGTAAAGTAGATAGTAAGTATCTGTTATTGTCAGTATTTACATAATATATTTTGAATTTATGATTAATATTTAAAATAATAAAAAAAATAATCAGGAGAGTATTAGACAAATGTTAATAATTTAAAATATAAGCAAATGTAATAATAATATTAATAATAACAATAATAATAATAATAATATTAATAATAACAAAAATAATAATAATATTAATACATAATCAAAATAATAACAACAACAATAATAATAAGAAGAATAATAATCATAGTGATGTTGCAGTATCAGCAGCACCAGCAGCAGAAACATTAGCAGCATCAGAAAAAGCAGCAAGAGCAGGAGCAGAAACAGCAAAGCAGTAGTAACAGTGGCATAAGCATAAGGTATAGTTTGAAATGTAACTGAAATGATAATAACTTAAGGTGTTCAGTGCAAGTGACGAAAATAAAATTATGTGTTTCGGGTGAGGGGTCGGTGACTTAGAACAGACTTAGAGACAGTCAGACATAATTATCTGTCGGTCACTCTGCCTGTCTGTCTGTCCCTCTCCCTGTGACTTACTAAAATACAAGTCGGTCTACTATAACCCTGTGACTCACAACAACACGTTGATGGTGCTCTCTCAATAAATGTATTAATTTTTATTATTATTATTATTATTATGATTATTATTATTATTATTATTATTATTATTATCAAGGGTAATAGAGCTTTCTTACTCTAATGTCAAGGAAAGGTGTAATTTAAAAATATTTATAACAGTTTACCATTGACATAAATATTTTCTGTCAAAAGCAGCAGCAGGAGGACAAACTGCAACAGAAAGAGCAGGAGCAATACCAATAGCAGCACCCAGAAGCACAAACACCAAAAGCAAAAAGGCAGATAGATAGATAAATAGATATGTTAATATGCCTAAACAGAAGCTTTTGAATAATGTTTATATTCCAACACCTATCAACACTACTTGACACATTTACCACCATTATATATCTACCATCACTTCACTACGTAACTAGCATCACTGCTCTACAAATCAACCATTACTACACTATCAACCTACCAATATTGCACTAAATGTGTACCACCATTACTCATCTACCACCACAATATATCTACCACCATTCCATATCAACAGCCACAACAACACATGTACCTCACACATCTATCACTAAACGACGCATCTATCACCATTACAAGTTCATGTACTTCAAGATCATGTAGTACAAGTTCATGTACTACAAGTTCATGTACTTCAAAGGTCATGTTCTACAACTTCATGTACTACAATTTCATACACTTCAAGTTCATGTACTACAAGTACTTGTACTGCAATTTCAGGTACTACAAGTTCATGCACTACAATTTCATGTACTAACAAGTGTCATGTACTGCAAGTTCATGTACTACAAGTTTAATGAACTACAACTCATGTACTCCAAAGTACATGCAAGTAACAAGTTCATGTAATACAAGTTCAAGTACTGCCAAGTTCACAGTACTACTAGTTCTTATACTGCAAGTTCAGTTACTACAAGTTCAGTACGACAAGTTTATGTACTGCAAGTAACATGTACGGCTAGTTTCATAACTAAAAGATCATGTACTTCATGTACAGTATTGCAAGTTCATATACAATTCATGTACAACAAGTGTAAAGTACACAAGGTCATGTACGCAAGTTCAATGCAAGTTCAATGAACAAGATTCATGAATTACAAGTACATGTGGCAACAAAGTTCATGTCTACAAGTCGTGTACTACAAGTTCAAGTAATATACAAGTACATGCAGTACATTACATATACTACAATTCCATGTATCGACAAGTTCATGTACTGCAATTCATATGCCAGTTTCATGTACATAGTTCATGTACTACAATATATGTGCTGCATGTTCATGTACTTCAGGTACATAATGCTGCTAGTTCATGTACTACCAGTACATGTACTTTCAAGTACATGTGTCAAGTTCATTTACTAACTAGTTCAGTACAACAAGCACATGTATTACACCCGTTCATGTTACCTACAAGTACATGTACTACACAGTATAATGTGAACAAGTTCATGTAACACATATATGTACTACAAGTTCATGTACAACAAGTACATGTATAGCAAGTTCATGTAATCTTCACTACACACTGAGAATCTGGAATCAAATGGGAGTAACAAATCAGCAATCACTACACCCTCACTAAAACCATTTCTTCACTACATACCAATCCACTGTTTCACATCAGACGATCTGTAAAACATGTTAGTATGCGTAAATAGAACATTTTAAAATAAGTTAGTACATCCCAGCGGATAGCCAGTGGTGAAGGCGGGACTCTTCACCACTGATCCTGGGTTCGAATCCCAGATGAACTACAAGAAAAAAATATGAGAAACCTGTAATCCACGTGGTGAGAGGCGCGACTCTCACCGCTGGCGTTCCGGGTACAAAACCAGACGAACTACCTGAAAAAAAAGTGTATGTGCCGTAAGTAAGTGCCAGGATTTCTCACCACACGTTCTTTTCTCGTGTAGAGACACGGCACAAAAGCTGCTGAAAAAAATATCGAAAAAACTGTTAGGCCAGTGATGCAGAGCGCGACTCTCCCACTGGTGTCCTGGAACGAGATTGACGAACTATTTAAAAAAAAAAACTGCAGTGCAGTAGTAAGTGCCAGATTCTCACCACCCCGGTTCCCGTGTAGAGACCGCCACAAACTAATGAAAAAATATCGAAACTGTAAGGCAGTGAATGAAGCGCGACTCTCACCACTGGTGTCCTTGGAACGAGATGTAGACGAACTATTAAAAAAAAAACTGCAGTGCATAGTAAGTGGCCAGGATTCTCACCCCCAGGGTTCCCGTGTAGAGACACGCACCAACTAATGAGAAAAATATCGAAACTGTAGGCCTTTGAGAGGCGCGACTCTCACCACTGGTGTCCTGGGAATGAGACCCAGACGAATTACTTTAAAAAAAAATGCAGTGCAGTAGTAAGTGCCACTCTTCTCACCACCGGTGTACGGTGTAGAGACATTCACGATCTAATAAAAAAAATCAAACTCTAGGCTGCTTGTGAGAGGCAGAACTCTCATCACTGGTGTCTGCGGTATCAAAACTGAACAAACTACATAAAAAAAATAAATATCCAAACTGTACGCCAGTGATCAGAGTAGCGTCTCTCACCACTGGTATCTTGGATTCTTAAACTACTAAAAAAAAGTAGGTAATGTGTTGTGTATTAGTTGCAGAAGTTGCTGTATTTGTGGTAGATGGTTGGAGTAATGGTTGCAGATATATTGTGTAAAGTAGATAGTAAGTATCTGTTATTGTCAGTATTTACATAATATATTTTGAATTTAGATTAATATTTAAAATAATAAAAAAAAAATCAGGAGAGTATTAGCCCAAAATGTTAATAGAAATTTAAAATATAAGCAAATGTAATAATAATATTAATAATAACAATAATAATAATAATAATTATTAATAATAACAAAAATAATAATAATATTAATACATAATCAAAATAATAACAACAACAATAATAATAAGAAGAATAATAATCATAGTGATGTTGCAGTATCAGCAGCACCAGCAGCAGAAAACATTAGCAGCATTCAGAAAAGCAGCATGAGCAGGAGCAAGAAAAGGCCAAAGCAGTAGTTCCAGTGGACATAAGCATAAGGTATAGTTTGAAATGTAACTGAAATGATAATAACTTAAGGTGTTCAGTGCAAGTGACGAAAATAAAATTATGTGTTTCGGGTGAGGGATCGACACCATGCCTAACCCTTCTAGGGTAGGGTAGGTGCCTGAGCCCGAGCCTTTAGCTCATAAGACTGTCATTCCCATTTGCCCCCTTGGGGCGGGGATGGCAGACCAGAGAGGCCTAGCTTGTGGCTAGGCCTGGGGACAGTTGGTCCCAAAGATGAGGAGGTACTTGTGCCTCCTCCCATGGGAGACTTAGGTCTCAGACACTCCCTAAAGAGGGAGCCAAGGCCGGGCCACCACTTGGACAAGGCCCGGGCCGGGAGAATACCGGCTAATCTTTAACTAACTAATTCGGGTGAGGGGTCGGTGACTTAGAACAGACTTAGAGACAGTCAGACATAATTATCTGTCGGTCACTCTGCCTGTCTGTCTGTCCCTCTCCCTGTGACTTACTAAAATACAAGTCGGTCTACTATAACCCTGTGACTCACAACAACACGTTGATGGTGCTCTCTCAATAAATGTATTAATTTTTATTATTATTATTATTATTATTATGATTATTATTATTATTATTATTATTATTATTATCAAGGGTAATAGAGCTTTCTTACTCTAATGTCAAGGAAAGGTGTAATTTAAAAATATTTATAACAGTTTACCATTGACATAAATATTTTCTGTTCAAAAGCAGCAGCAGGGGACAAAATCTGCACAGCAAAGAGCAGGAGCAATACAATAGCAGGCCACCCAGAGCACAAACACCAAAAAAGCAAAAGGCTGATAGATAGTAAATAGATATGTTAATAAGCCTAAACAGAAGCTTTTGAATAAATGTTTATATTCCAACACCTATCAACACTACTTGACACATTTACCACCATTATATATCTACCATCACTTCACTACGTAACTAGCATCACTGCCTCTACAAAATCAACCATTACTCACTATCAACCTACCATTATTGCATAAATGTGTACACCATTATCATCTACCACCAACATTATATTACCACCATTCCATATCAACAGCCCAACCAACAACAATGTACTCAATACATCTATCACTAAAACGACTCATCTATCACATACAAGTTCATGTACTTCATAGTTCATGTAGTACAAGTTCATGTACTACAAGTTCTTGTACTCAAAGGTCATGTTCTCACAACTTCAGTACTACAATTTCATACACTTCAAGTTCAGTACTACAAGTAATTGTTACTGCAATTTCAGGTACTACAAGTTCAGGCACTACAATTTCATGTCTACAAGTTCTTTACTGCAAGTTCATTACTACAAGTTAATGTACTACAACTTCATGTAACTACAAGTACATGCCAGTACAAGATTCATGTAATACAAGTTCAAGTACTGCAGTTCATGTACTACAAGTTCATATTACTGCAAGTTCAGGTTACTACAAGTTCATGTACGACAAGTTTATGTACTGCAAGTACATTGTAACGCTAGTTCATATTACTAAAGTTCATGTACTTTCATGTTCATGTATTGGCAAGTTCAATATTACAAGTTCATGACTACAAGTTCATGTACTAACAAGTCATGTACTGCACAGTTCATATGCAAAGTTCTGTACAATTTCATGTATTACAAGTACATGTGCTACAAGTTCATGTACTACAAGACGTGTACTACAAGTTCATGTATTAACAAGTACATGCAGTACATTTTTATATACTACAAGTTCATTGTACTACAAGTTCATGTACTGCAAGTTCATATGCCGTGTTCATGTACAAGTTCATGTACTACACGTATATGTGCTGCATGTTCTTGTACTTCAGGTACAATGCTGCAAGTTCATGTACTACAAGAAATTCATTGTACGTCAAGTACATGTGGATACAAAGTTCATTTACTACAAGTTCATGTACTACAAGTCATGTATTACACGTCTGTACAACAAGTCATGTACTACTAGTATATGTGGTACAAGTTCATGTACAATACAAGTATATGTTACAAAAGTTCATGTACTACAAGTACAGTAGTACAAAGTTCATGTACATCTTCACTACATGAGAATCTGGATCAATGAGTTACAAATCAGCAATCACTACACCTCATTAAAACCATTTCTTCACTACATATCCAACACTGTATCACATCAGACAGATCTGTAAACATGTTAGTATGCTTAAATCGGAAAATTTTAAAATAAGTTAGTACACCAGCGGGGTAGTATAGCCCAGTGGTGAGAGGCGTGACTCTCACCACTGGATGCCTGGGTTGAATCCCAAGTTGAATACTACTAGAAAAAAATATAGAAACTGTAATCCCCCCCCCCCCCAGTGGTGAGAGGCGGGGACTCTTCACCGCTGGGCGTTCGGGTACGAAAACCAGACTGGGAACTACCTGAAAAAAAAAGTGTAGTGCAGTAGTAAGTGCCAGGATTCTCACCACCGGTTTCGGTGTAGAGACACGCACAAAACTGCTGAAAAAAAATATCGAAACTGTAGGCCATGATGAGAGGCGCGACTCTCACCATGGTGTCCTTGGGAACGAGATGTAGACGAAAATAGTTAATAAAAAACTGCAGTGCAGTAGTAAGTGCCAGGTTCCACCACCCGGTTCCCGGTGTAGAGGACACGCACCAATGTCTAATGAAAAAAATATCGAAACTGTAGGCCAGTGATTGAGAGGCGCGACTCTCACCACTGGTTTGTCCATGGAACGAGTTGTAGACGAACTAGTTAAAAAAAAAAACTGCAGTGCAGTAGTAAGTGGCCAGGATTCTCACCACGGTTCCCGGTTGTAGAGACACGCACAAACTAATGAGAAAAATATCCGAAACTGTGGGCCATTTAGAGGCGCGACTTCTCACCACTGGTGTCCTGGGAATGAGACCAGACAATTACTTTAAAAAAAAATGCAGTGCAGTAGTAAAGTGCCACTCTTCTCACCACCGGTGTACGGTGTAGAGACCCATTCACGATCAATAAAAAAAATTCAAAACTCTAGGCTGCTTGTGAGAGGCAGGAACTCTCATCAACTGGTTCTGCGGTATCAAAACTGAAACAAAACTACATAAAAAAAATAAATACAAACTGTACGCCAGTGATCAGAGTAGCGTCTCTCACCACTGGTTATCTAGGATCTGAAATACTAAAAAAAAAGTAGGTAGATGTGTTGTGTTATGAGTTGCAGAAGTTGCTGTATTTGTGGTAGGATGGTTGGAGCCAATGGTTGCAGAATATTTGTGTAAAGTAGATAGTAAGTATCTGTTTTTGTCGTATTTACATAATATATTTTGAATTTTTTGATGATTAATATTTAAAATATAAAAAAAATAATCAGGAGAGTATTAGACAATGTTAATATTTAAAATATAAGCAAATGTAATAATAATATTAATAATAACAAATAATAATAATAATAATATTAATAATAACAAAAATAATAATAATATTAATACATAATCCAAAATAATAACAACAACAATAATAATAAGAAGAATAATAAATATAGTGATGTTGCAGTATTCTGCAGCACCAGCAGCAGAAACATTAGCAGCATCAAGAAAAAGCAGCAAGAGCAGGAGCAGTAATACAGCAAAGCAGTAGTAACAGTTGCATAAGCATAAAGGTATAGTTTTGAAATGTAACTGAATGATAAATAAACTTAAGGTGTTCAGTGTCAAAGTGACGAGATAAAAATTATGTGTTTCGGGGTGAGGGATCGGACACCATGCCTAACCCTTCTAGGGTTAGGGTAAAGGTAGGTGCCTGAGTCCGATGCCTTTAGCTCCAAGACCTGTCCATTCCCATTTGTCCCCTTGGGGCGGGGATGGCAGACCAGAGAGGCCTAGCTTGTGGCTAGGCCTGGGGACAGTTGGTCCCAAAGATGAGGAGGTACTTGTGCCTCCTCCCATGGGAGATTAGTCTCAGACGCTCCCTTAAAGAGGGAGACAAGCCGGGCCACACTTGGGAAAAGAGTGTTCAGTCAAGTGACGAAAATAAAATTATGTGTTACGGGTGAGGGGGTCGTGACATAGAACAGAACTTAGAGACAGTCAGACATAATTATCTGTCGTCACTCTTGCCTGTCTGTCTGTCCCTCTACCTGTGACTTACTAAAATACAAGTCGGTCTACTATAACCCTGTGACTCACAACAACACGTTGATGGTGCTCTCTCAATAAAGGTATTAATTTTTATTATTTATTTAATTATTAAATTATGATTATTATTATTATTAAAAAAATTTGAAAAAAATTTTTTTTAAATTATTATTATCAAGGGTAATAGAGCTTTCTACTCTAATGTCAAGAAAGGGTGTAATTTAAAAATATTTTATAACAGTTTTACCATTGACATAAATATTTCTGTCAAAAGCAGCAGCAGGAGGACAAACTGCAACAGGAAAGAGCAGGAACAATACCATAGCAGCACCCAGAAGCCACAAACACCAAAAGCAAAAAGGCAGATAGATAGATTCATAGATATGTTAAAAATATGCCTAAACAGAAGCTTTTGAATAAGTTTATATTCCAACACCTATCAACACTACTTGGACACATTTACCACCATTATATATCTAACCATCACTCACGTACTAACTAGCATCACTGCTCTACAAATCAACCATTACCTACCTAGCAACCTACGCAATAATTGCACTATAATGTGTACCACCATTACTCATCTACCACCACAATATATCTACCACCATTCCATATCAACAGCCACAACCAACACATGTACCTCACACATCTATCCTAAACGACGCATCTATCTCCATTACAAGTTTCATGTACCTTCAAGATCATGTAGTACAAGTTCCATGTACTACAAGTACATGTACTTCAAAGGTCATGTTCTACAACTTCATGTTAACTTACAATTTCATACACTTCAAGTTCATGTACTACAAGTACTTGTACTGGCAATTTTCAGGTACTAACTACAAGTTCATGCACTAACAATTTCATGTACTACAATTCATGTACAGCAAAGTTCATGTACTACAAGTTATGTACTACAACTTCATGTACTACAAGTAACATGCAGTACAAGTTCATGTAATAAAGTTCAAGTACTGCAAGTTCATGTACTACATTTCAAATACGCAAGTTCAGGTACAAAGTTCATGTACGACAAGTTTATGTACTGCAAGTACATGTTACGGGCTTAGTTCATATACTAAAAGTTATGTAGCTCTCATGTTATGTATTGCCCAAGTTCATATACAATTCATGTACTACAAGTTCCATGTACTACAATCATGTACTGCAAGTTCCATATGCAAGTTCATTACAAGTTCATGTATTTACAAGTACAGTGCTACAATTCATGTACTACAAGTACTTTGTACTACAAGTTCCATGTAATACAAGTACATGCATACATTTTCATATACTACAAGTTCATGTACTACAAGTTCATGTACTGGCAATCATATTGCCGTTCATGTACAAGTTCATGTACAAACAAGTATATGTGCTGCATGTTCATGTACTTCAGGTACATATGCCTGCAAGTTCAGTACTACAAGTTCATGTCCTTCAAGTAAAGTGGTACAAGTTCATTTACTACAAGTTCATGTACTACAAGCTCATGTATACACGTTCTTGTACTAAAGTTTCATGAACTACAATATATGTGGTACAAGTTCATGTACTACAAGTATAAGTGTACTACAAGTTCATGTACACAAGTACATGTAGTACAAGTTCATGTACATCATCACTACACTGAGATCTTGACTCATGAGATACAAATCAGCAATCACTACACCTCACTAAAAACCATTTTTTCTTCACTACATATCCAACATGTTTATCACATCAGAACAGATCTGTAAACATGTTAGTATGCTTAAATAGAAAATTTTAAAATAAGTTAGTACACCCAGCGGGGTAGCCCAGTGGTGAGAGGCGTGACTCTCACCACTGGATGCCTGGGTTCGAATCCCAGATGAACTACTAGAAAAAAATATAGAAACTGTAATCCAGTGGTGAGAGGCGCGACTCTCACCGCTGGCGTTCCGGGTACGAAAACCAGACGAACTACCTGAAAAAAAAGTGTAGTGCAGTAGTAAGTGCCAGGATTCTCACCACCGGTTCTCGGTGTAGAGACACGCACAAAACTGCTGAAAAAAATATCGAAACTGTAGGCCAGTGATGAGAGGCGCGACTCTCACCACTGGTGTCCTTGGGAACGAGATGTAGACGAACTAGTTAAAAAAAAACTGCAGTGCAGTAGTAAGTGCCAGGATTCTCACCACCGGTTCCCGGTGTAGAGACACGCACAAACTAATGAAAAAAATATCGAAACTGTAGGCCAGTGATGAGAGGCGCGACTCTCACCACTGGTGTCCTTGGGAACGAGATGTAGACGAACTAGTTAAAAAAAAAACTGCAGTGCAGTAGTAAGTGCCAGGATTCTCACCACCGGTTCCCGGTGTAGAGACACGCACAAACTAATGAGAAAAATATCGAAACTGTAGGCCTTTGAGAGGCGCGACTCTCACCACTGGTGTCCTGGGAATGAGACCCAGACGAATTACTTTAAAAAAAAATGCAGTGCAGTAGTAAGTGCCACTCTTTCTCAACCACCGGTGTACGGTGTAGAGACATTCACGATCTAATAAAAAAAATCAAACTCTAGGCTGCTTGTGAGAGGCAGAACTCTCATCACTGGTGTCTGCGGTATCAAAACTGAACAAACTACATAAAAAAAATAAATATCCAAACTGTACGCCAGTGATCAGAGTAGCGTCTCTCACCACTGGTATCTTGATTCTTAAACTACTAAAAAAAAGTAGGTAGATGTGTTGTGTATTAGTTGCAGAAGTTGCTGTATTTGTGTAGATGGTTGGAGTAATGGTTGCAGATATATTGTGTAAA
>NW_026507435.1:0-32131 GCF_026875155.1 Cherax quadricarinatus
AAAACAAAGACGCATCAAGCGGGCCGCGGGGGGTTGACCCCCGAAACTCTCTCCAGGAAACTCCAGGTAAATTTGAGACCCTCGCAATATAGAGTTGCACACACAGCAACAACTCAGCCACCAGCGACTGTTTCAAACAGTTCAAATTGAGACATCATGGGGGTTGTTGAGGTGAGCCACTAGTCCTATCCTATGTTTTGACCTACCCATAAATCAAACGTAACCTTATTTCTGCATGTAAAATTACCATAGTTTCAGTGAAGTAAATATTACTTGGTATTAGGCACTCTCAACTTTATTTCTGATTTTTCCCTTTTAAATTGGGATGCGTCTAATGCATCGCATCATCTTATAAGCCGCGGTAATTCTGTATTAATTTTGTGCTGTGTGGGGGCCAATTTGTTGTTTTTATGTTATTAAATTGATATTCTGAAAAAAATTAATATTTTTATTTTTTAGAGTTTTTAAATCTAATGAGGATAGACTTTCCCATTTTAAGGATATATGTCCCCATGAGTTTACCATTAGAATGCCTCCTTAATTTATCTTCAAAGCTGGAGTTAGATTTGGCTAGTGTTGTCCTAATTTGCCATTTTTAATTAAGGAATTGATATTAATTTCATATGATGACTTGTGAATGTTTCTTCTGATTAGCTACAATCTTCAATGCTAATATTTAACTCCCATTACAGACTTATGCCGCACTCCGCACTTTTCCCAAACGCCTGCCTCCAGATATCGAGATACTGGGGTTAGGCAGTACGGAGATACCTTTCTCGAATGTGCAGCGACCGAAATGCATCTACTTGGAGTATGAGATACTGTATATAGCAGGGTGGCCAATTTATACCTTGGGGGGGTTTCCCGTTTGCTCATTCAATTGCGGCTCACTAGACTACATCCAAGTTCACTTCCTGTTCTGGATATTGTCGGGCTGAGCCACTCTGAATGAACAAAGGGGTGCATGAGGCTCGCAATGTACAGCATTGCCATGCCTGGCTTTATATATTGTTCATAACCCCAGTGATAAGCATCCGTGATCGTCATGTTGAACCATCTACTAAGAGATAAGAATAGTGAGGCTAGTAAGAAGGAAGTTTTCAAGAGGAAAATTTGGCATGTTGATGTAGAAGGTGCTTATTCAGCTATTTTTTCATTAGTATGTAGACATTCAGGTTGCAAGAAACAATAACTAGTGACCAGGCAGTCCCCAGGGTTGTGGCATCTCTCTACCCGTCACAGGTATGTCACAGGTAATGAAAAGTCTCTAAAGCGGGGCAAAAAAAAAGAGAGAGAAAAGGGGAAAAAAAAACGGACAAAATAACTTTTGACAAAGATAAAATATTAGGCGTTTGTCCTTTTTTTCAGTTTTGTATCGTGTAGTGTTTTGCTTTCTATTCTGTTTGTTTACAAAAAAAAAAACAGGGAGGCAAACAAGGGCTGTAGCTACTGTACTCAACTTATATTTGGGATTCGTGTCCATTCCTGTGTTCCTTTCCCACCTGGCTCTTCTTCACCCCTCTCTTGCCTCCCTGTTTATCTCTCTCCCCTCTCTCTCTCTCTCTCTCTCTCTCTCCCCTATTTCCTTTGTTCTTTTCCCTTCACATTACCATCCCTTCCAATTTCTTTCCAATCCTACATCCATCCCATTTTCCTCCTTTCATTCTCTCCTTCTTTCCCATCCCTTATTCACCCTCCTATCTCTTCCCTCTACCTTTCCCCCCATCAACTTTTCCCTCATCTCTTCACCCTTCCCTTTCCTTTGTCCTTTCCCTTCTCTTCCTCCCTTCACCTACTATCCCCTTTTACCTATGGGTCCCCTTTCCAATCTTCTGTGCCACCACCAAAAAAAATGTAAAAACCAATTGTTGAAACTTGTATGTAAAAGTAAAAAACTTTATTTTATTATTAATGTTTTTAAGTCAAGGTAGGGGGGGGTCTTTGTAAACATTTTCTAAAAAATATATTTTTTTTTTAAATATTTGTGGCGACAAGGGGTTGGGAGGGGAGAGGGGGTTTTTGGGGGAGGAGGGAGGGGTTGGGAGAGGAGAGGAAAAGGGGGGTTGGGGGAGGAGAGGGGTTGGGTGGGGAGGGGGGTTTGGGTGGGGAGAGGGTTGGGTGGGGAGAGGTGGGGGCTTCTTTATATTCTTACAAAGTTTATAAAAAGAGAGCTTGAAAACTTACAGGTGGAGTAGGGCGGCATGATTCCCGTAAATTATGAAGGAAAGTTGGAGCTGGTGTAGACAGGTGGTGTTGTGAAGAGGCCGCTGATCCTGGCGAAATTTTTAATGCACGCAGTTTGTGTTTTGGGGAACCCCCCCCCTCCTTCCCCCTTTCCCCCCCCTTCCCTACTACCCCCTCCCTTTCCCGCCTCCCCTTATTCCATACTCCGGCTCCCCCCAACCCATTTCCCCCCCACTGCCTCCTCCTTGTCCCCTTTTTTGCTGCTATCTCTCTACAAACCCGCCCAAGGATGACGTTGATGTAATAATAATATTAATAATCATCTTTATTTTACAAGTACATGAAACAACTTTATACAGACAGTTGACATCAGTGACATACTGTGTAGAAAGCTCCCGGTTATGCAGAGCATTTCGGGCAACTTAGTTTAATTTTGTCCCCAGGATGCGACCCACACCATCGTCCCAAAAAACCAGGTACCGACTTACTGCCAGGTTGAACAAGGACAGCAGGTGCCTTAAGGAAAATACGCCCAAGTTTCCATCCGTACCGGAGATCGAAGCACGGACTTCAGTGAGCTGAGTGCGCTACCCCAAACGAGTTATGGACAGTGGCTGGCACTTGTTTTGGCTGGTATGTTGTGGTGGGGTGTTTACTTACAGGATGCAATGGCCATGGGTCCCACACCTACACCCACTGAGTGTGTTCTGAGGGCCGGTGCCAACGCGAAACCCCGTCCCAGACTAGGCTTCCTAATTGGTCAGGGACTGATCGACTAAGCTGTTACTGCTGGCCGAGTCAAGCCAACTTATGAACCACAGCCCGGCTCATCAGGAACTGACTTGAGAAGCCTGTCCAGTTCCCTCTTGAAGATAGGGAAGGTATCTGTTGGCAATCCCCTTTATGTATGGTGGTAGGGCTGTTGATTAGCCTTGGGCCTCTTACCCCTTGTTAGGTTGTCTCTGTATAACTCATGTCACCCTTGCTTTTTATTGGGGGTATCTGGCACCGTTCACCGAACCTCTTGCTTTCGATTGGGAATGACTGTGTAGATTTAAACTAATACCTCGATGAATTTTCCAGCTATAAAACTACGGCGCATCTTCTCACCTTCGTTACAAGTACAGGCCAAGGACTTAAAACGTTACCGTGATTAAAGGCGTTTGAATTATACGTTTGGTGAAGGTTTCTGTACATTCTCTGTACGCTGCCCAAATGTACTTTTACCTTTCTTAGGACCTTTAGGCTATTTTTGTGTATAATATCTTGAGTTTTCGTTCATCTGATAAAGATACTCGATTAACTGTTTTATGGCAAAAATTATTCTCTCTCTCTTCTCTCTTTTCTCTCTCTCTCTCTCTCTCTCACCTCTCTCTCTCTCTTCTCTCTCTCTCCCATTTAAACCTGCGTTGTGCCATTCCCCCGACCATCCAGATTGTTGATCTTACAGCCCGCACAGCCCTGCATAGCCACGACAACATACCTTTTGAAAAGTCCTTTCCCAAAGTTCCCTCTCAAGTGTGCCCACTCACGCGAGCTGCAGCGTCTCCGACAGATGGTAGTGGCTTGAAGTCCAAGATGCCCCACAAACCAGCTGGTTGAGTCCCAGTATGTAATATATATATATTATATATAATATATATTATATATATTATATATAATATATTTATATATATAATTAACGTACAGTTTTCTCTGACAACACACACACACACCCTCACTCTCCTCTTCACACTCCTCTTTTTTTTACACAGGGTTTGACAAGGTTAGGTTTAAAGGGAAATCCCAAAATTTTGTATTGTCTGTCTGTCTGTCTTTTCTCTCTCTCCCCCTTTTCTCTCTCTCTCTCTATTCTCTCTCATCTCTCTCTCTTTTCTCTCTCTTTTCTCTCTCTCTCTCTCTTCTCTCTTTCTCCTTATGCTGACTTGTTTTTTTGGTACCCCCTTTCAAGACGCCCCCAGACCCCCAAACACTTTGGTCACTAGCGTTTGAATGTTTCACGCTCGAATTAAGTCCCAACAGAGACAAGCTCAAGTAAGTTCTTCGAAAATTAAAGTCAAAAGCTTTAACCCCAAATATCTTTCAGCATTTCCCTTTTTTTGCAGTATTTTTTTTTTCCTTTTTGTGTTCCTTTTTCCCTTTCCCCGGTACCCCATTCGTTGATGCTTTTCGAATTTTCCAAACGGTTTCATATTTTTCCCCTTTAGGGTTAATTTTTAAATTTAAAAAAATAAGTCAAAAAGGGGTATTTTCTTGGCCTTTCGGGCTATCTTTTTGAGCTGAAATTCCTTAATTAATGCAAATTTCATTAGGCGTTCGCTTTTATGTTTGGGAAAACTTTTTGCGAGGGGTTTTTGTAAGAAAAGCGAGGGAAAAAGAGGGAGGGAAGCAGAGACTGAAAAGGGGTAAATTATTTAGAAACCCTTCACGGTATGTTTTCCCCTTTTTTTTTCCCCTTTTTTTTTTTCCCTTTTTTTTTTTTCCCCCTTTTTCTTTTTCCCTCTTCATCCCCTTTCGTTGTTTCTTGCTCCCTCCTCTCCCTTTTCCCTTCTAATCTTGCTCTCTTACTTTTCACGGTACTGAGTTATTCAATTGCTAAGGGCAGCATCCCTTTTTTTTTTTCCTTATAAAAAATTTTTCCCTTTGGTTACCAAGGGGTTTGTGAGGTTAACTTAATTTTTGGGAAAAACCTTTTTTAAAAAAAATTTTAACCAGTTGTAAAAACAATGTAAATTTAAAACCCTGAATGTGACTTAGGGGTTTGAAGCGTTACAGAAAGCGGAAAAGGGTTTTTAAAATTATAAAAATTTAAAAAAAGTAAAAAAAAAAAAGTTCACATTTTTTTTTGGCCCCCCGTTATTTTTTATGATCAGTTTTAAACGCAAAAACCGTAAGGGTGTCCCGGCTGATTTTATTTCCCATTGCTATAGGGAACGGGCTTCAACAGGGGAAAAAAACCCCTTTTTTCCTTTTAAAAAGTAGGGGTTATAGACCCAGGTGTGATATACTGTCTTTTTTTTTAAATTGTGAAAAATTCCTTACTTTTATTGGCAGGGGGTTGTTTTATAGCCCCCGTGCCCCGTTTTTTCCCTACTAACGCCCGGGGTTTACTATTTTTCTGGTCTATCAACATTTTTTTTTTTAATCCCTACGGAGTTTGCCTTCGAAAACCTTTTAGTTCTGTTTTAAGCTAACCCCGAGACGGGAAATCAGTTCCATCCTTTGAAAGTTTTTTTTCCCCCCAACTTTTTGCAATCTCCCCGAATTCATTCTGACCCCGTGTTGTGAAAAAAAACCGGGGACCGGTTTTTTGGGGGGGTTTTTTGGGTTTAGTAACATACCCTCCCTGTTCCCCGTTTTCCCTAGTGGTGTTTAACCCCTTTTAAAGCCCCTTTGTTTTGGCTCCATGCTTGGGTTACACTTCATGTAAGTTTTTTTCCCTTTCCCTTTTCTTAGAGTTTGTAATGCATTAAATTAAGGTTCCTTAAAGGCCTTTTTTTAAGTTAGCTTAGTCTCATTTTCTTTGGGAAAGTTATAAAGTTAAGATTATTCCATTAAATTTGATGGTTTGGTGGGGTTTAAACCAAGATCTTTTCCTTTTTGATTGAAGTGTGTTCCTAAATTGGGGTTCAGTTTCTGCCCTTTTTTAAATCTTCTTTTCTAAATATTTGCACAAAAATTTTGGGGTTTTTCAGACCATTTAAAACCCTTATAGCTCTGCTTAAAGCCCTTTGTTTTTATCCATTCGTTACTTTCAAATGCCCAATAAGTGTTTTTAAATGGGAATCTTTCTTTTCTGCCGGGGCCCTTTAACTTGTGGTGGAACCCAAAAATGTGCTCCCTTTTGACAGATGAAATAACAGACACACACACAAAAAAATGGAAATTGCTGACACTAACAGTGATTTTTTTTTGCCATTTTAGAGACCTGGGCATCCCCCAAAACCCTTTTCTCCTGCCCGAATTATCAAATCCCTTAATATGGGTTTTTTGGTCCCCAAATTGATTTTTTATGATTAAGCCCCTTTTTGCAAATTTGGGGGCTTTAAAATTGTTGAAACTTTTCGCCTACACAGTAGGCTTCTTCAGTCACATACAAAAGCAGCGGGTGAAGTAAAAATGAAGATAAATTCAGTCTCAAATTTTAAACCCTTGGAGGGGGTCAGCCCCTTCAGCCTGAAGAAGAGTTCGCCCATGGAGCTAAAACTCTTCTCCCGGCGAATCGTTTCGACAAAAAAAGAAACCCAACTGTTGCACGTGTTTTAATCAATTTTTTGGGTTTTAAAACCGTTTTTAAAAATAACTTTTGTTTCCCTTCCCTTTCCGGGGAATATTTTTCACCGTTTTAAAAATGCCCCAAAAGGGGGGGTTTTGAGTTTGCTGTTGTTTTTTCCTCCCCCACCTGACCTTTTTTCCCCGAATCTCTATTTTTTTTCATCTGACTTAAATAATGGTGCATGACGGCCCAAAATTTTTGCCCCTAATGTCCTTGCAAATTTTGTGATTTCCTGCCCAAAACTTAAATTTTAGTAAACTTTTCCCGCAAAAAAATTTTTTCCCTGGTTAGTAATACTTTTTGGGGCCTTGGTTAGAAACAATTATTTAACCCATTTTGATTACATTTTTTCGGGGAAGCCTTTCTGGGTGGTAACACTTGCAAAAACATCTGTATTTTTAAGTAGCACTTGGTAAAAAAAAACTCGGGGTTGTAACACTTCAAAACACATCTCGGTTAGTAACACTTGGTAAACACATCAGGGTTTTGGGTAAAATTTTGGTAAACAATCTTGGTTATAAAAAAGGGCATGTCGTCTACCCTTTACACTTCGTCACTGTTTCTTTGAAAGTACCACTGCGCGTGTCCCCACGCGTCCCCTGCACTGTTTTCAATATTAATGCCCCTTATTATTACCCTTAAGAAGGTGGTGGCTCGGCAGGGTTGGCATGGGGTTTTTTTCAGCGCCCGGGCAGCGATGACATGGGCCCGGTGTGCTGGGATAGGGAAATGGAGGGGACTCAGTAAAAGGGGTGGTCTTTTTGAGGGTAAAGGGTTGTTTGTGTGATGGACTTTGCTGTGCCCGGGTTTTTTTTTTTCGAGGGTTTTTCTTTTCTGGAGCCGGCCTGGGGGCCAGACTCGTTTAAATTGCTTGACCCTTCCGGGGGTGCTCCCATTTAGTGGTCCGCGGGCCCCTGTAGCAATTGCGGGTCTGGCGATCCGGACACTTGGGACAAGGGGGTTTATGGATTTTCCCCCCCTTTTAAATAAAAAACGTTTTTTTAAAAACCTGCCCCATAATGGCTGCTTGCTGTAGGGGCGGATTCTGCTTTTTTTGTTGCTCCCTGCTACAAACCTTTGCGGGTTTTATAACTGATACAAGGGGCTGTTCCCAAGCACTGCTGCTGCAGGAACTACTGCTAAAAGGCTGTTGGAAAAGCCCCTGCCGCTTTTTTGGGGGTGGGGAGGGGACAATGTAATGGGTTCTAGACGCTTACAGCTAAAGGGTTTTTGGGAAAGGGCGGCGGGGGAGCAAGGGGAGCCCCCCCCTTGGACAAAAAGGGCCAATTTAAACCATACCCTGCAAAGATTTATTATTCTCCGTCCCGGTTAGTAACGGGGGGAGGGCAAATAAACAAGGGGAAATATAAAGAAATTTGGGGAATGGAAGGGGGTTTTAGCTATAAAAGGGAGGCAAATTGGGAGGAGGGGGCGCGTGTCTAGCCCTACCGCCAATTTGCTTGCGGGGGTTTCGAATCAGGGTTTCCCTGTATATCCAGTCGAGGTAAGCTACGTTGCGGGACCAGGAGACAGCTCAAACCCTTAAACGATCCTTACAAAATGATAATCAGGAAATCCCCCGAGGGGAGGGAATTAAATATAGTAGGTTTTGGTTTTGGGTTTCTTCCAATTTTTTCTTCAAAACGTGTGCCCCACCGGGTCCAATAGACTTAAATTTTTGGGGTTTAAAAGGGAAAAAGGCTCCAGTACAAGGGAAGGGGCAGATAATCTTTTTGAAATTTTTATGAAACCTTTTTGGGTGTAAATTTTTTTTTCCCATAAGTAATTTGGGGTTAGGGACTCACGAGGCCCCTGTTTTATTTTTTGATAGTACATGCTTAAAAAACTGTGTAACACACAAAGTTGGGAAAGCGCAAAAAGCCATGGATTAAAAAACGCCGGGGAAAAATGGGTGTGTTGACACGAACAGAACAGGGGTTTTTCAATTGTCAATCACGAGAAAGTTTTGCAGATTAGCCCCGATATTGCCCCTGTTGTTAAACACGGAAACGACAGCCCTTTGGAGGTTAACGTGGAGCTTCTGCAGAAATTTGGGGGCGGGGGGTGTGCGGGTGTGGGGGGGGAGGGTGAAAGGGTGTGGGGGGGGACGGGGCGGGGTTTTGTGGGGGGGACGTCCCCGGGGGTGTGGACGGGGGACGTCCCGGGTGTGGGGGGGGGGACGTGCAGGGTGTGGGGGGGGACGGGGCGGGGTGGGGTGGGGGACGGCGGGGTGTGGGGGGGACTTTGCGGGGGGTTGGGGAGGGGGGAACGTGCGGGGGTGTGGGGGGGGACGTGCGGGGTGTGGGGGGGGGAGGTGCAGGGTGTGGGTGGGGCGTCGGGGTGTGGGGGGGAGGGTGCAGGGAGTGGTTAGGGTTAGTGTAAAAAATAATGGACCTGCCCTGTTCCCGTTGAAAACAGGGGTCATCACCCCGTCCTGCCCGGTTCCAGACCAATCTCCTGATAGATGCCAGATCGGGACTGTTGATTTTAAAAACCCCAAAACTCCAGCGTAAGCTTTCCCCGTCCAAATTGTTCGGGGACAAAATTATAGGTTTTTTAGCAAGTTCCTTTTTTGAATATAGCTAGGTTTTTTTTTTAACCTTTTTTTTTTCTGATTGTTTTTGTTTTATTTTAGTTTTTTTCTGTTTTTTTTTTTTTTGTTTTTCTCCACTTCAGGGGTTAAAGTGCAAAACAAGTGAGTATACACGAGAGGGGAAATGAGCTGTAAATTACATTTGACGAAAGGGAACGGGAGGTTTAGTCCTTTTTTTAAAATCAAGAGCCTTTCATTGGCATTTTGGAAAATGCTTGATGTGTACGGAAGTACACGTGTTGGCGACCCCGAGAGAATTAAAACCCGAGGAGTTTTGTATAAGACGGGGAAATAAAAAATGTTGGGGCCAAGGGTAAAAAAAAATGTTGGGGGAAGTTCGGAGGAGAAACCCGGGAAGCCGGGGGGAAGGGGTTAGGAGGGATAAAAAAGGTGTTGGGCTTAGCCTTTAAAGGGCTTAAATTTTTTGTTCTACGTCTCACCCAAACTCAGCCCGTCTGACGCTGCCCACCGGCCTTCTTCCTGTCCCCTTTCCCTGTCCCCAAAACCTGCCATCTTTGGGCTTCCCCTAGCCGTCTTTCCCACCTTTTTCAGTCGTTTTTTCGCAAAACCGCTAAACCCCCAACTTTCGTTTACCGCTAAACCATCTTTCGCTACCGCTCAGCCCATTTTTCGCTCCCGCTCACCATTTTTCGCTCCCGACAGCCATTTCGCAAAACCCCCTCACCCCATCTTTCGCTACCACTCAGCTATCTGCCCCCACCACTCCCCAAACTTCGCACCTCACCCAAGCGGCCTCAACGCCCACAATTTTTGAACCTCGCACCATTTATGGGGGGAAAATACTCGGGCCTACTTAGACGGGTAAGCCGGGCGGCCCGTATTTGGCCTTGGCCTGCCATATTTAACCAAGGCAAAATAGTACAAAATTTTTTCTTAGATGCCGCATTCTTGGCTTAGTAAAAAAAAAGGGGGGTGCATGAGTATAAAGAACAGGGGGTCCCATTAAAAAGAACAGGGGGGGGAAGTGAGGACATTAAGAAATAACTCAAGTGGACAAAAATTTTTTCACACCCTGTAAAAGGAAAATTTAAATAACGGGCCCCCTATTTAAACTGAGAACTTTTAAAAAGTTTCTCAGATTTTTTCCTGACCCAGCCCGGGCTTTTATTTTCCCTTGGGACTGCCTGTGGGTATCCCCGGGGCCAGGTTGTTCAGGCCATCAGGGAGGCCTGGTCGGGGGACCGGGCCGCGGGGTTTGCAGTTACCCCCGGGGAATCTTTTTTTAAAGGGAAAAAACCCTTTTCACCTATGTTTTTTTAAATACCAATTTTTTGGGTCTTAGCTGCTGTGGGAATTTCCACAAGACTCGGGTTAAGTTGGGTTGGGGAAAGGGGTTTGTCAGGAACAGGATAAGTTTTCCTAGCAAGTTTGTCATATGATGACCCGCAGCTAGAACTTTTTTGGTCATCTGACAGAGTCCTTCCGCTGGTTTCCCCTCCACCCCTTTCAAAAATGGGGTTTTAAAACAAAAAGGGACGCGGAGAGTGAACTCCGCCTATTGCCCGTAAAGAGTGGACCAAGGATGTTTGTGTTTTTTCCCCTCGCGGGGTCCGCCCAAAACTTAAATTACGTGCTGCCTGCTGCTGTGCTGCTGCTCTGCTTGCTGTTTGTTTTGCTGTTGCTTGTTTGTTTTTCCGCCGCAGTCACCGCCGCCGCCACCCCCAAACCGATACTTAAATTTTATTTAAAAATTTTTAATTTTTTTATTTAGGCTTTTTGAAAACAATGATCCATTAATATTGATTTTTAATGTTTTTGGGGACAGTTTAATTCTGCCCAAAAAGCCTAAATCGATTTTTTTAAAATTTACTTTTGGAACAGGGAACGGGAAAGTGGAAAATGGACAGAGCAGCCCCTTACAATACAGTCGCTTTTTTTTGGATGTTTCTTTTTAAAGGTTACAGTCAAACGGGTTTGATCAGCCCATCCAGGGAAAAAGCCTGGTCGAAGCAACCCTAAATTTTTGGATTTGGAGGATGGAATTTGTCACGTTATGGGGGTACGAAAACGACACACTTTTTGCCCTTTTAAAACGGTCTATTTATTGGCACCCGCATTTTCATTTTGTGATTTGGTAACGAAAAAAAAAAAAAAGGAAATACCGGATCATAGTGAGTCCTCCCCTCACAAGGCAAGTCACACCCCTTTTAGAAGGCAATCATTTGTATATTATTTTCCGGTCTTATATTTAAATTTCGCCTCATTGGGGATATGTAAGTTCATCAGCATCAGGGGAAGTTCAAAACCGTTTCCCTCCCTTTGGAAATGTATGGTAACTCCCCAAAATTAAAAAAATTTAAAATCTGGTAACGACTGAATACAGGGTCCCCCGGGAGGATGATTTTTTTTAACGGGGAATAGGGTTGCCCCTGGAGTGATTTTTTTAAAACAGGAATACAGGGCCCCTGGAGATGATTGTTTTAAAACAGGAATAGTCCCTGGGGTGATTGTTTTAACGGGAATACATTTTCCCCTGGAGATGATTTTTTAACAGGGATGATTGGGGAAAACCAAATTTTTTTAATTTCTCTGTTTTATGTTTGTCTCTTTTTTTTATTAGAGGGGTGTTTTAAAAGTATGCGGGGGTTTATCTTTATTCGGGAAAAAAGTTTGGGCCAAAGTTCAGTGGTTTTTAACTCCAATCCCGAAAAAACAGTTGAAGTTGAAAAAGTTCGAGGTAATCTTCAAGGGGTTTCCCCGCTTGTGCTGAAGAAGCCACGGGGCTGGGGGGGAACGTTTCCGAATCCCTTTTTACCGGGGGGGAAATTTTTTTTTTTTTTGTTTCGTTTCCCCCAAAAACCTGATTTATAAAAAGATGACAGTGTTTTAGTTGGTGAAAGTGTGTTATTTCGTATTATTTGGGCCTTTGATAATTTACTCTCTCTCTCTCTCCTCTTCTCTCCCCTCCCCTCTTCTCTCTCTCTTCTCTTACCAGATTTTTGTTTAATGTTAAGGACCCCTTGTTTTTATTGCCC
The DNA here is from genome assembly GCF_026875155.1 of Cherax quadricarinatus. Taxonomy (NCBI): domain Eukaryota; kingdom Metazoa; phylum Arthropoda; class Malacostraca; order Decapoda; family Parastacidae; genus Cherax; species Cherax quadricarinatus. Next base: position 12,050 of record NW_026507435.1, read on the forward strand.
AAGCTTTTTTCGGGTTTAAAGGATTCCTAACTTTATTGGCAAGCTAAGAGCTGTTCCTCATCACTCTTTTTTAAAAAGCATTTTTTTTGTTATAGCTTTCAATTGGGGAACGGAAATAAATTTTGGTGCCATCGGGCCACATTTTAATTTGATCAACTGATTTTTCCCGGGTTTGACATAAATTAGGCTTTTACGAATTGTTACATACTCGAGTAAACCCTTTGGGTAAATATGATCTCAGATGGAGTAAAAGTTCGGGGGAAAAGGGGTACACCCCCAGAATAAAGTTGGCTTTCGCCCGTTTTTGTGGTATAAAAGTTGTGAAAATCAAAAATTTTAGGCTTTTTCTTCTAAAAAAAAAGAATTCATTAAAAAAATCAATATGTGTATGTTGTGATAAAAAGGGGCCATAGCAAGCTTCACCCTACTATTAGGGGAAAAAAAAACCTTTGATGACTTTTGTAAACATCGCTCTAGTTTTGTTTAAAATTTTTTTTGATAAGGGATTCCTTGATGTAAATAGTAATAATAAAAGTATAGTATTGGGAAAAGGGAAAAATTACCAAACAGGGAAAGATATAAAGGGGGGTGTGTATTATAAAAGGGCATACCCAAAAAATCTGAGTGTGTGCGGGGCTGCCCTGAAATTACCAGACTGGGTGCTGATAAATTTCGGGTTTTAAATATTTTGCATCCCCGGGGTATGTTTTTTGTTACCAAGATAACAGAATAGAACTACGGTGTCAAAAATTTCTTTTCTTTCGGGGGGCCCCAGTGATATAAAAGTGTGTCGACCCGAATTTTTTAAGGGGACCCTATGTAACGCGGGGGAAGGGCCCTTGGGAAATTTATTATAATACTGGTTGCAGTATCGACAGGAGGGGGAATGGGGAAAAATGCGAAAACTGGTTATTTTTTTTTAAAGGGCCCATTTGGGTAACCGGGGCTTCCCATTACCTTTAAATAGAGGTAATGTAAAAGGTGCTGAAACTGGAACCCGGTAGAAAACCCGAAAATCAGTTCCTAATTTTGGGATAAAAAACTCTTATTGTACGCAGAAGACGGTGAAGTTAAATGTGTTTGAGTTTTTGGCAAATTAAACGGTGACGAGGGGAAACCCAACTGCTAAAAAAAGTTTTTAAAAGTAAGAAACCTCCCGTATGCCACAAAAAATTTTTTTTTGCCTCTTCCTGGGGGGGGGGGGGGGGCCCTTTAGAGCCCCCTTGGACTTTTGAAAATACAGAGGGTAAAGGAAATTTGGGATTAAGGGGAACCTCCCCTCGCTTGAAAAGTTGGCCTACTGTCTTTTCTCTTCCCTCTACAAAATTTTAAATTTAAAATTTTAAAAAACCAGGATTTTTAAAGGGGTTTGGAAAAGGGTTTAAACCCCTGGGGAAATCCTCAAATAAATTTTGCCAAAGCCCCAAAACTCGGGGTCATCAAAAATGCCCAAGGGACCCTCTTCGGCCCCACTTGCCCTGTTTTTGACAAACTTTAAAACCAAACCATCTTTTCTTAGCTTTACCAGAATGTTTAAATTTTCCCCACCTGCATTTTTTTGGATTCTTCAACGATGTAAGTAATCGTATAAACTTTTAAAATTTAAGTGGAGTTTTTCCCTTTTGTAATAGTTTTTGGGTAGTGAGAAGCCCCCGGGGGCCCATCTTTTCCCCGGGGCCCCAAACGTTTTGGGGTTTCCTCATTTTAATTAACTGCCGGGATTTCCCCCCCATTTGCTTTTTCCTTTAGATAAGGGGGAGGGGGGAAAGTGGGGAGGGAACTTAAGGGGGAAAGGGAGGGAAGCAACATTGGGTTTCCACGATGAGGTATTTTTAAAAGGTGCTTTGAATTGTTTGTTATGCCCGGTTTGTAGGAAAAAAAATGACTTCACAGTTTTTCCCAAAAAGCCCGATATCGGGGGGGCCCACCGCTCCCCGCGGCGGGTTTGCCGACCAGTTTCCCCGTGGGGAAAGGCCTAAATCAAAAAGGCTGCGGGGGTTTGAAAAGGGGCAATCCAAGTATGTCCCCATATTCCGGGTTTCAGAACGGGACCCCGAGGAACCTTTTTCCAGTACCTCTTAAAAATTTTTAGTGATTGTTGATAACCCCCCTTGTGAATGGGGAAAAGGTTTTTTTTAAAAAGTATCTTTAAGGGGTTCTTAACGGAGAAAATCGGGGTTTTGAAAGTGGGACACACTTGTAGGATGGTACATTATTGTAAAGGGGAAAATGAGGAAGGGACCCCATTCCCTTTTCCCTGTCAAACCCCTGGATGGTCTGCCGCCGAGTGAGGGGGGGACGGGGATGACCTGCACATGTTTTACCCCGTAAACGTAACACAAAGCCACAGGCCTAAAAGGGGGGGCCCTCTTTTTCTAAAGCAATGGAGATACTCTATGTATCCTATTTAATTCAGGGAATCCAGGGATCAGAAACTATGCTGACAAAAGGGTTGGTCCCTTTACACTTACTGATTTTATCTCTTAGGTACTTTTTTGGAAACCCCTTACTGTTTATTGGATGTTCTGCCCCGGTTCCCAAAACCCTTTTGCTTTCGTGGGGGAGGGGGAATTTTTGGGGAAAATGCCCCAAAACCTTACTTTTGACCCATGTTAAAACTGTGAGGGCCAAAACCTAGAAACCGTGAGGGCCCCAATGCAAAGTACCGTGAGGGCCACGCAGAACTGTGACCCACGTAGTCCCCGTGACCCCAAACGCTAGAAAACCGTAAAGCCACGCCAAATTTCCCCCGTGACATTTCTGACACACTACCGGAAAAAACAAAGTACCGTGAAAACCCTCAAAGTACCATGACAATACTGGGTGCTGTGGTAAACACCCCAGTTCCTTTGACAATACCCAACCATGACAATAAAAACCATTTACCGTGCAGCACACCATACCTTTACAGCACACCATCCCGTGACAGCCACCAGTACCGTGAAAAACCCCCAAAACCGTGACGCAAACCAGTACCGGGGCAATAAAACCAGTACCGTAAACAGCACACCAGTACCGTGAAAAATTCCCCAGTCCCATAGCAATACCCAGAAAACTTTGCCAGCGGACAAATTGTAAAAGCGGAAGGGTCAAAAAAATTTTTTGAAGATTTACTATCACACCGGGAAAACCGAAATTTATTCGGGGTTGGAAAATCGGGCGTACGTCTGGGTAGTGAGCCCATAAATTTCTCGGGCCCCCGGCGATTTTTAAAAAGTACTTTTGGCCACGATACCACAAAAAATTGGGGGGGCGGTGGTCCCCGAAGTCTTTGGGAGGTACCTAATCCCCTGAGTGATCCGGGTTTTAGTACCCTGGGAAAACACCCAACAGATGATTACTCTTTCTCTGTTCTTGTCGGTATTTATCCTGTATTTGATCACAGGGAAAGTTTCCTTGATAACCCTGGGGCCCTTTTTTTAGGAGTTTTACTCCCCAAAGGGTTTCCCACCTATTGACTATTACCCAACCAGGCTGTTGGGGGGGTGGGGTTTTGTGTGTGGGTGTTGTGTGTGTTGTGAGGGGTAAGGTCCTGACGTGGGGGGGCTTTCACACACACACCACACACACACACACACACACACACAACACACACCCCAAAAGGAAAAGGGAAACCCCAGGAGAATAGGAGAGCAGTCTAAAAACCCAAAAGGAAATGAATATGCACAAAATAAGAAGGGGGCCCAAACGACAATATAAAACGACATAGCGGTGAAACCCAAAAAATTGCCCCAAACTGTTTTAAGCATAATCAAGAGGAAAACAAAAGTCAAGGCCCAAAGGTAATCAGTAAGGAAGGGAAAAGAGACAACAAGAAATGGGCCGTGAATATTTTTGAGGAATTCAACAAAGATTTTAAAGGGAAATGTTTACAGAGGAGACAGAAAGGGGGGCCCCGAAAAACGGAGGGTGGGGGACAAACCCAAATGTGGGCCAGTACACACAAACAGGAAGAAAATGAAGAAGGCTTTTGGTGAGCTAGATACCTCAAAAAACCAAAGGGGCCGGATAACCCCTCTCCCGGGTTTCCCGAAGGGGGGGCAGAGGGGGGCTATGTGTTTCCCCCAAAAAACAATATTAAAAAAATCATCGAAAAAGGGAGATTGCCGAGGCATGGGGACCAAAATTAGTCCCAATCTTTTAAAAAAAGGCAACAGACCTTTAAAACACTAAAATACAAAACCAGTGTCACTGAAATGTTTAGTATTTCAAATCATGGAGAGATTTTCAAGGGGAAGAGTGGTGGGGAAACCCTTTGGGAAAGGGAAAAAAACTCATCAACAGCACCAAAGGTTTTTAGGGACGGGAATCCCCGTTCAAAAACCAATGGGAAATTTTGTGAAAATGGTGACAGCTAAGACAAGGGGAAAGGGGTGGGTTGGGGTTGCATTTTTTTGGGCTACAAGAAGGGTTTTAAAAAGTTTCCCCACAAGAGATTAGTGCAAAAAATGGAGGACCAAAAGGGGGGAACAGGGGGGCACTACAATGTTAGGGAATACTTTTTGAGGGAAAACAGCACGAGTCCCTGGACGTGGCGAGGTGGGCGGGGGGTGGGCACCTGTGCCCAAACGGGGGGCCCCCAGGGGGGTCAGTCCCAACCATTCGTTTTTGGGAATTGTAAACCATGCGGAGGAATGACTTTCCCAATTTTCCCTGTTTTCCCGGGTGAGTGAAGTTTAGAAGAATTATTCGATCGAAGACCAAGCAGAACTACAAAGGGATCTTGGACAGGCTGCAACCTGGGCCCCGCAATTTTCCTTTCCCGGGGGTTCAAAAGCCACCAAGTGCCAAATTTATGAAGATTGGGGAAGGGCAAAAAAAGAAAAGCAGACGGAGTACAGTCTTGGGGGGGCCGAGACTACAAATCTCACTCAAGGAAAAAATCTTTGGGGGATAAACCCAGGCACATCTGAAAGGGGCTTTTCAACCAAATAACTGCTGCGATAGGGGGGGCCTAGCAAACCCCGGAAAAAGTATTCCCCACATCTCGAGGAATCGTTCAGGACCCTTTTACCCCCGTGTACGTTAGGCCCCTAGTGGAGTACGGCAAACCCGTTTGGAACCCCCCACCTAGCCAAAAACCCCGTAAAGAAACAGAGAAATCAAAGGGGTTGCAACAAAACTAGTAAACCCGAGCTAAGAGGTATGGGCCTAAAGAGGGGGGTTAAGGGGAAAAACAAACCCCGAGACACTGGGGACAGGAGGGATAGGGGGGACTTTATAAGACATACAAAATACTGAGAGGGAAAATTTACAAGGGGGACAAAGGCAGGATGTTCCCGAGATGGGGCACAACAAAAAAAGGGGGCACGTTTGGGAAATTGACGCAATAATCCAGGGTGTTAGGGAAAATTTTTTTTAAACCACAAGGGAGCAGGAAATGGGAAAAGTTTGGGAAGGGGATGTAACGGGGGCAGGAACCCTACATAGCTTTAAGCAGAGGTATGATAAAGCCCCAAGGTTTTAGGGGGATGACCTACGGGGACCCCCGTGAAAAGGGGGTCCGGGGCTTGGAACCCACCCCTGCAAAACCCCAACTAGGGGATACACACACGCACACGCACGCCCCGCGCGCGAAAAGCGCTCAAATATACGTTTTTTTGCAGTTACTGTGGTTTTTCACTTTTTAAAAATCCACCGTTGCGTGGGCAAAGGGTTTCTTCCCCAATTCCAAAGGGGCCTTAACTATCACTCTACTGTTAGTGCAGCTAGAAGGCAATTTTTTTGCGAGTTTTAAAAAAATTTTGTAATTATCTTTCGCAATAGAAGACCGGGTGATTATTATCGTTAAATTAAATGAAAAATGTAAAGCCTTTAGGCCCGGCAAGGGAAAACTGCGTACTTATGTGATAAGTGTTTTGATTCTACTCATTAATTATGATAAAAGCTTTTTCTGTTTTCACTTAATTTCAAGTTTTATTTCCCTTTTTTTTTTCCGGTTTTGAAGCTATTTAAAGTGTGAGTAATGAGCAGAAAGGGGTTTCAGTCCTTTTTTCCCCCCAGAAAAATGCAATTACTCTTAAACTGGTCTTCGTATGTTAAGCAGAATTCGGGGGAAAGGGTTGGGCCCGGGAAAGTTTATTTAAAAAAAAAGTAGTTTTAAAATTGGAAAATGACCCCGACACTAGGGTTTCCCTTTAAATTGGGCTACTTTTTAAGGGGTTTCCCGAGTTTTCACTTTGCAGCCCGCGGTTTAAATTTCCTTCCGGGGTTTTTAAAAGATTTAAACATTAGGGTTTTTTTTTTGCATCCAAACAAGGGGCCCCTGAAGACACCAAAAGTTAAACTGATCAAAATATTTTTAGGGGTTTTGTTTTAAAAGCAAACAGTAAATTTTTCCCAAAAACCAAAATTTTTTTGATTTTTGTGTCGTCTCGTCTGCCCGTCCCGGGAAATACAAATTAAGAAATATCCCCGCGGTGCCAATAATTTTGGTGTTCGAAAATTTTTGGACGCATGGAAAGTTTTTTGTAAATTCCCCTACAATTTTTGCAGCCTTAATTAAAGGGGTTTTTTAGTAAACAACAGTTTTTCATTTTTGAGTTTCAAGTGGGACTTAAACCCTTTCAAAGAACATTGTTTTCCCGTGGTCAGTTGAAAAACTTAATTTCGAATTTGTAGGTTTGTGCCCCCGATGGAAAAAAACTCACAAATTCCATATTTTCTGGGAAGTAGACGAATTTTTAGAGAACCGACAAGGTTTATAAATTGAAAACATGTCCCGAAAACCCTTGGGGACTTTAATGGGGGGAAACGTTTTGGCCCAAAACAGTGGTTTTTCATCAGTCCATCAAAATAGAAACGTGAAAAAAAAGGAGGGAGGGTTTTAGGTTTTTCAGTCCCTCACCTTGAGTCGAAAGTAATCAGTCCATCATCTTAAAAAAATAAAAGCAAAATTTTGCGAAGAAGAAGCTTATATATTGTAGGGAGATCATTATCTGGGAGGAAAAATACGGTGCTATGGTTTGTCTGTATCTAAAGTCGGATGTAAATGAAAGAGAAAATTTGGGCGATTTCCACAACCCGAAGATGACCAAAAAATTTGCCATGATTGGGTTTTTGGGCAATCACTTTTGGGGCCGTTTTTTTCGAAAGTTATGACCCATTACACATTTACTTTTTTTTTTTTGTTACATTTTGTGTTTGCTACACCCTTTTTCATACTTTTGCGTTTTTTCAAAATTTATTATGAAAATGATAATTTTTTCTTTTCCTTTGCTCCTCTTTTATAGGGCCTTGCCTGGCGAAGGGGGGCCCTTTTTTAATCCCAAAGCTAAAATTTTTTTATCTCATTCCCTCGGGGCGAAAACTAAAATTCCCCGCAGTTTCCCCCTTTTCCCTTTAGGAAAAAAATTTTCCCCATTGTGGAATTTTTTTCTCCTAGACAGAGGCTGAAAAATGGAAAACTGTCACGTAAATTTTAAAGTAGCTTCCCTGGTAGTGTTTTAGGAGTCCCGGTTTTTTCCACTCCATGAAACTTAGATCATTGCATTCAAGTGGGGCCCCCCCGGTGGGGTGGCAGGCCACTTGGGAGGGCTTTCCCATTTGGGCGGAAGTATTCCCTTGGGTTCCCGGGGTGGCCCGTGAAGTTGGCGACTCCCTGTTTTTTTATGGTTCGCCCACCACAATTAACAGATCTAATCAGGGCTTTTTTTGGCTAAGCCCCTTTCTCAGCCCCTTTCTGGAGATCCTGGTGTTTCCCCCGGGGAAGGGGGAAAAGGGGGCGGTTTTTTGGGGAAAAACAACACAACCCTAGTATGTAGTTTCCTTTTTTTTCCTTCCAGGGCGTTCCCCTTTTTTTTTTCTTCTTGAATAAAAACCGACGGCCTTTACTAATGGATTTTTAACGACTGGGCATCCTCTGCCCACTTTAAAGACAAGGATCCCTAAAAAACCCCGGTTTTTCTTTGGGGGATTTTTCCCTTTTTTGCCCCGAAAACCCCTTTCTGGCGTTACTGAAAACCCCCCCCCCCCTCCCCATTTGGGACTCCCCGAAATGTGTGGTGGGCAGCCTATCCCCTTTTTTATTATTAGAGTACCACAGCCCTTTTAATATAGAGCAAGTTTCTAAAAGAGCTTGTGGGAAAATACTTTTTTTTCTATAGATTTAAGGTCGTGTTGGAGGGAGCCCCCAAACCCGAGGTTTTCCCGAGCTTATCCTAAAATGCTTTCAAATAGGTTTTTAAAACAGTGCTATTTTCTTTGCTGTGATTTTTTTATATATAAATATATGGGTGTTTTTTAGTTAAATCTAGAAAATACATAGCCACAAATGTCCCCAAAGGCTCTTCCCTGCGGTTAGGGGTGTCAGAAATTATGGCCCTTTTTCTACATTTTAAAGAAAAAAATTGGGCGTTTAACGGCCCAGCCAGTCGTGTTGTTCCTCATTAAAAATTTTCCCTTTTAATCAACAAAATTCAAACTCGTTTTAAAAGGGTTTTTGCCCCCGAAAATTTATTTTTGGGGGTTTTTTTTTAGTTTCCTTTAATTTCCTTATTTTTGTAGGTCAACCCTTTTAAAGCCTTATTACCCTAAGTAAGGTTTATTTGAATTTTCAAAGAAAGGAACGCCTGGGGATTCCTTTTCCCCCCCCCAGGGGGGTTTTTATTCAGTTTCCCTTTTAAATAATCTCGAATCAGTTAATTTTCCCCGGGTTTTTCGTATTTTTCCCTTCTTTTTTAAGGTGTTAATTTTGAACCCTTTGGGAAATTTTTCTTCTAAGGTTTTTAAAAACATGTACAACATTTTTTTAAAAAAATGTTTGTATATTAAAAAGTGACCCTTTTGTGCGCGGATGGGGAAGGGGAAAAGCCACTTTTATTTCCCCTCTTTATAATGGTTTTTTAAAAATTATTTATAAAAAAAAGGTAAGGCGGGTAGTAGAGGCCCAGGCCGTTTTAAAAGGGGATAAGGATCTGGTGGCAGCCTCCATCACAAAAAACCCCCCGGGGGTAATTTTTCCGAATGGGTGCTCTCGTGGAAGATCTCATATGCAGAAAAAACCACCGGCCCGAAATTCTCCTTTTCACCCAAAAAGCGGGGGAACCCGAGGGAAAATTTTTAAAAAAAAATTTCCATGAAGCTTTTGACTGGAAGCAGCGGGGAGGACTGGGGAAGAGTGCAACAAATTGTCTGAAAACCCTTTACATTGTAAAACAGAAATAAAACGACAAGTGAGGAAATTTGTAAGAAAAGTAAAAAGTAAAAAAAAACAGGATTAAAAAAGAAAAAATCGTTTTAAACAGTACGGCCAAAAATTTTATTTTGTTTGTGTCGACCTCTTCTTGTGAGGGTTTGGGGGGGCTTACGACCTCCCCCGGCGGTTCCCCCCGACCGTTTATTAACTTCCCACCTTTATTTTGTCCCGATCGAGGTTTTTAAATTTTTTTTTAAAATGTCCAGCCCGAAGGAGAGAGATGTTGAAGGGGGGTTTGTGTTGTGGGGGGTTACCGGGGGAATTAAAAAAATGGGGTAAAGGGGGGGGAAGAGAAGGGGAAGGCCCAAACTAGCCCCTTGGGAAAAACTCAACAAGAATTGCAAAATATTTTTAACCCGGGGAAATGGGGGTTTCCAAAATTTTGGGGACAAAATGGGGGTTGAAGCCATAATTTGGGAAAAAAGGGGCTTTTTAAATTTAAAATTCATTGCATAATTTTTTTTTTGGATTTTTTTTTATAATTTTAGTTCTAATTTTGGTTAAAGGCCCCCCACAAAATCATGCCTTTTATGTAGAAGGGGAAATTTAGGTTTTTCTTTGTGTATTTTTTTTAAATATACAAAAAGTGGGGTTTGTGCGTGGGGGGAAAAATTGGAAAATTTTCTCCCAAACTTCCCTCAAAGGGGATTGTGTGGTTTTAAAGTGTGACCTATTTAGTGTTTTTTCTAATTCGGGCCCTGGAAAGGAAGGGGGCCCCTTTGGGGTTTTCCCGATCAAACCCGGCTGTTAATTTGGGAATTAAAATTAAGGGGTATAACAAGCATTGTGCCCTGTTTTTTAGGGTTTGTTGGTAAAAAAAGAAAAAATAAATAATGGTTTTTTTTAGAAAACCCGTACAGGTTTTTTTTTTTTTTACTTGGGCAAACATTTCACTTTCGGGGCCCTTTTATCCATACAAAGTATTGTGTGCACAAAATATTTAACGGGGGCAATTTTTAGGGTATGAAAAATAAACCCCAATCCGCGATTTTTATTTTCGTTTTTGGAACACATAGCCAGAGTCGTTTTATGGTTGTAACAAAATCCTATCCTATATATAATTGGTTTTGGTCATTTTCCCTTTTGTTTTTCCTATAGCTCTTTTTTCCCTTAAATCTCCCTTTAAAAACTGATATTTGGTGCTAAAAAGATGGACCAACGTGAGTCGTAAAAATTACTCCTTTCTGAGATTCGTGAAAGCAATTTTTTTGAAATTTTCCAGTTAATAAAACACTCGTGGGAGATGTTATTTTATTTGATATGTGCCTCTCATGATGGCTTGGCAACATTTCACCCCTAAATCTTTTCACCCCCATATGCCCCGTTTTTTATACCTGAAAAACCCTTTCGAAAACTTTCAAAACCCAAAACCCCCATTTTTAAAAAATTTTTTTTTTTTAAGGTTTTAAAAATTTATTCCTTTGTAATAAAATTAGGATTTCTTCGGTTTTGTGGGTAATTAATTTTTTTTTCCCAATTTACCCCTTCCCCTTCCCTTTCCTAAAATTTTTCAGAAAATATTTAAAAGGGGGATTTGGAGCCCTTTTTCTAATCTTGATTTCCCAAGTTCCCTTTTAATTCTCCAAAAACCCCGGGGTTCCTTTTTCCCTTAATTTACTTTCAACCAAATTTTGGGATTGGGCTCCCTACCCCCGCTTTTTCACTCTTCGAATTTTGGGGGGGAAAGGGGGAAAAAACCTTTTTTTTCTTAAATAAAGGACCCGGGGGAAGATAAAAAAATTTTTCGTACAGTTATTATAAAAAAAGGTTTGGGGGGGGGAAGAAGGAAGGGGTAAAAAAAATGTGTATTAATAAAACGGGGGTAAGGGGGGGGGGGGTTTTGGGGGGGGGGGGGGAAAGGGAAAAAAAAGAAAGGGGGAAAATGGATCCCAAAAAAGGGTTTTTTGTAAAGGGGGGGGGTTTGGGGCAAGAGGGGGAAATTAAAAAAGCTTGTTAAAAGGGAAGGGGGGGGGTTTAAAAAGGGGGGTTGGAGGTTTTGGTTTTTAAAGGGTTGGGGGTTTCTTTTAAGGCTTTTTGGAGGGGGGCTGTAAGGCGGGGGGAGGTGGCTTTTTAAGGCTTTTGGGGGGGTTTTTGGGGGAGGGGGTAAAGGGGGAACCCTTGGGGTTTTTTGAGGCGTTAAAAAAGCTAAAAATTTTTATTTTGGAAAACCTGTATAGGGTTGGGTGGGGGAAGCTTGCGGAAAAATTGGGAACTGGGGAAAAAATTTTGGGGGGGGGGTTGGGGGGGGGGAAATTTTTAGCTATTGTGACGGATTGTGATTATTCTTCTGAGTGTTGGGGAAACGTGATGCTTTTAAGGGGAATTTAAGGAAAAATTTTTAACCCTTTAAAAGGGGGTTTTTTGAGGGTTTTAGAGGGGGTTTTTGGGACGGCTTGGGAGTTAGAGTGGGATAAAAGGGAAATTTGGTTAAGCGATAGAGAGATTTGGTTTTGGCAGGCGTTTTTTCAATGAATGAACCGACCCCGAACCCCCTGGGGAGCGGTGGGCCCCGGAACTATCAACAGAGCTTTTAGTTATTTTCGAGGAGCTTATTGACCCTTTTTTTTGTCATTGTTAAAAATTTAATTTTGTATACGCCCTTTGTTTCTACGTCAAATGCTGGAATCCCCCAAATTTTAATGGGTTTTTAAAATTTTTTTAAAAAATTTTTAATAATTTTAAATTTTTAAAGTACATGTGCTTGGTTTTTAAAAGGGCTAGCTGGCACATGACAACTACAAAAAAGAAAAACCTTTTTGTTATAATGAGGCCCCTTTCGGGCAAATTTTGGTCAGTTTTTTTCCCCAGGATGTTACCTACCCCAGTCGACTACACCCCGGTACCCATTTTTAACTGATTGGTTTTAAAAAGGGGGCAGGGGCAGTGGTGTCTTTTTGGAAAAACTTTTTAATGTTTTCCAGCCGTAACCCGGGAGGGGATTCGAGCCCGGACCTCATGTGTGAGCCGAGTGACTAGAAGTTCTTTATAAATTTTGTTATTGAACGGGGGGAAAATTTTCATTTATAATAGGGTTTTTTTTGGTTTAGAATTTTAATCAAAATTTTTAAATTGTACTTATATTCTATTTTTCTGTTTGTTTAGTTTTTTAAGCGAGTATTGCCTTTTTTCCATGTTTTTTTTATGGGGGAAGCTAACCCGAAGAGGAATGGGGTCTTTAATGGGAGGGGGCAAAAAATTTTGATCCCGTATGGGGGGGGGGGGCTTTTGGGGGGCTCCTTTTTCCCCCTATTTAGTTGTTTTCCCCTCCAACTCGAATTTATTTAGTATATATAATAATTTTTGGGCTCATTTAGACCTACATCTGGGTTTAAATTTGGTTTTTTAAATTGTTTTTGGCCCCCTACGAGAAAAATTGGAACTCAAATTGCATATACTGAAACAACCAGTCAGGGAAAAAATGTTTAAGGAAGGTAAAACGCGCGCGCGCGCCCCGTTTTGTTGTGTTTTGTGTGTTTGTGTTTTGTGTGTGGGGTGTGTGTGGTGTACTTTATATTATGTAAAAATTTTATAACACCAAAAACCCCTAAGGGGAATTTTCATCTCTTATGGTTTTAAATTTTTTAAACCCACAGTTTTGGTTTTTTTTGTTTTTAGAAAGGAGGGGGAAAAAAACTCCGACACTGAATTTTTTCATTTTTTGGACCTGTTTACCAAATTTAAACATTTTTAATGGGCTGTCCCCTTTGGGGTCCCCGCCTAGTAATTTTACTAAGATTTTCAAATTTGGGTTTTATTTTTTTTTAAAAAAACTCATTGCTTATCTTTTTTCCTCTCACCCGTGTTCCTGGCGTTTTTTGGTTGTTTTCTTTTCTTGTAGGGGGGAGGTTTTGGGTGTGTGGGGTGTGTGGTTTTGTGTGTGTGTGTGTGGGGTGTGGGTATACTCACCAATTTTTTTTGGTTTTTTCAGGGGGCGAGTCATGGCTCCTGGCCCTCCCCTTACTTATCGTTTCTTGGGCCTCTCCCCCGCTCTGGTTTTTATCAAACCTTTAAAACTGTTTATGGATTTCCCCCTCCACTATGGGCACTTGCCAGGCTTTCCACTTCCTGACAACTCCGGGCTAAAGAAATACTTTTCCCCAAAATCTCTTTACTCGTCGAGTCTTCCAAATTTTCCCAAATTTTGACCCCTTGGTTCTTTTGTTTCCTTTTTGGGAACTTCCTGTTGTTTTACCTTTTTCAATTCCTCGCAGTATTTTGTATTTGTTATTAAGTTTCCCCTAACCCTCCTGTCCCCAGTGTCTTCAGACCGATTGTGTTTTGTGTTTTGTGTGTGTGGGTTGTGCATGGGCTTATGTTTTTTCTCCTGTTTTGCGTGTAAATTTTTCTCATTGTGGTGTGATTCTTGCATGTGGCATATTGTATTTTGCGTGTGGCATGGTTTCAAGTTTTGCCTTTTGTTTTGTTTTCATGGGTAAGTGTGGCGTTTTTCCATATTGGGGTGTGGGTTTTTTTTATATGTGCGTGTGGCCCTTTTTGCATTTTGTGCGTGGGTTTTGTTCAGGGGGCCCTTGCATTTTTTTCTATTAGTTTTGCATGCCTGCCTGTAGATTTTCGTAGTGCGGTGGGGTTTGTTGCCCTGTGTGGGGTGGCTCGTTGAAAGTGGCGGGGTGCCACTGTTTTAAAAAAAATATCCCAAAAAAAACCCCTTTCTTGTTCCCCCTTTAATTTAAAAAAAGTCTGCGGGCTCCTTTGAGGGCATTTAATAATTAACCCCAGTAAAAATGACAGTAAAATGTGGTGGCGGTTTTTCCTTTCAACTCCAGACAAGTGGAGGGCTCACAGAGCTGCTGGGGGAGAAATGTAAGTTGGATTCGGAACTGAATTAAACGCATCACGTGGGGACTCCCAAATGACCTTTGGTTCCCTTCATTTGCATATTTTAATATAAACGGAAAAGACCGAGGGGGAAAGGGGGGGGGGGGTGATTGTGGGGGGTAGGGAGGGTGGGGTGGTGTGAGGAAAGGGAAAAAAGGGTTTGGGGAAAGAAGGGGGGGGGGGTTTTAAATTTTGGGGTAAAGGAGGGGGGTTATTGTAAAAGGGAAAAAAGGGGGAAAAGTAGGGGAAAAAGGGGGTTTAAAGAATAAATTTGTAGTTTTTTGCAATTGATGATAGTGAATAATGACGATTTCGGGGAAGACAGTTTAAAAATGAAAACCAGTGACAGGGGGTCAGGCGAATGAACGTATAAAAAACGGTGACGATAACCAGTGATGGGCTCATGTCTGGGAGTGAAACAAAATGATAACAGCGCACCAGACCTTTAATGGTGATGACCCAGGGAAAAGGGGGGGGGAAATACGGGAATTTAAAATTTTAAAGGGGTTTTTCCCTCCCTCCCAAACCCCTTATTTTTCCCCCTTTCCCAAACCCTTTACTTCCCCCCAAACCCTTACTTCCCCTCCCCTACCACTTCCCCTCCCAACCTTCCCCTCCCTACCACTTTCCACGTCCCCATTATCTAAATTTTAAATTTTTCTTCTTCCCCCCCACTTGTTTTTTTCCCCTCCCCACCCCCTTTTTCCCCTTCCCCCCCCTTTTCCCCCTCCCCCCCCCTTATTTCCCCCTCCCCCCCCCTTATTCCCTCTCCCCACCCCTTATTCCCCTTCCCAAACCCCTTGTTTCCTCTCCCCACCACTTTTTCTCTCCCCCCCCAAATTTTTTCCTCTCCCCACCACTTTTTTCCCCCTTTACCCCCCCGCTTGTTTTCCTTTTTTCCCCCCCCCCCCCCCCCCCCTTTTCCCCCCCCCCCCCCCCTTTTAAACTCCCCCCTGGGAATTTAAACCCCCCCCCGGGGAAACCCCCTTTCCCCCCCCCCAAAACCCCCCCCTTTTTCCCCCCCCCCCCCCCCCCCCCCTTTCCCCCCCCCCCTTTTATATTGAGGGCTCGGGGTTTCCCCGGGGTGAATTTAGGGCTCGGGTTCCCCGGTTTATTTTAGGGCCGGGGTTTCCCCGGATGATTGAGGGCTCCGGGGGTTCCCCCGGATGATTGAGGGCTCGGGTTCCCCCGGATGATTGAGGGCTCGGGTTCCCTGGATGATTGAGGACTCGGTTTCCCCTGGATGATTGAGGACTCGGTTTCCCCTGGATGATTGAGGCTCGGGTTCCCCTGGATGATTGAGGGCTCGGGTTCCCCTGGATGATTGAGGGCTCGGGTTCCCCTGGATGATTGAGGGCTCGGGTTCCCCTGGATGATTGAGGGCTCGGGTTCCCCTGGATGATTGAGGCTCGGGTTCCCTGGATGATTGAGGGCTCGGGTTCCCCTGGATGACTGATGGCTCGGGTTCCCCTGGATGACTGAGGGCTCGGGTTCCCCTGGATGACTGAGGACTCGGGTTCCCCTGGATGACTGAGGACTCGGGTTCCCCTGGATGACTGAGGACTCGGGTTCCCCTGGATGATTGATCACTCGGGTTCCCCTGGATGATTGATCACTCGGGTTCCCCTGGATGATTGATCACTCGGGTTCCCCTGGATGATTGATCTAGTCTTCATACTGCAGAATGACAAAGTTGATCGCATGTATCAGAAATCGTTCCTACCAGGATAGACTTAGTAAATCAATGAATATGATCACTGGAAGTTCGTAGAATTGATGGGTAGATGACTGAAGTATACCAGTGGAAGACAAATATAAACAAGGTTCTGAAAATGCCTAATTAAAACAGAACTCACAGCAATGTGTTCAAGTTGGAAAAATTTGGGTTAGGAGCTGGACAGGCACCTCAAGTCAATACCTGACCAGCCAGGTTGTGGTTCGTACGTTGGTTTGTGCGGCCAGAAATAACCTGGTTGATCAGGCCCTGATCTACCGCGAGGCCTAGGCCACGGACCGGGCCGGGGGGGGGGAGGGGCATTAACCCCTTCCAGGTATACTCCAGGTAGTAGGGAAACGCTGGTTTGGTAAGAGTTGTAGATGAGTTTAAGTGTGGCATGTAAAGAGTACGTAACGTTTATTCGGCGCATGTACACACCCTTATTGAAAGGGTATCTCCCCCAACCAGCGAACCAGTACTAGGGTCGAACGAGTGGCGCCCCATCGTTCGATCAGTGCCCAGGTTCAGCCATGAGAAGATGGTTCTGGCAATCGCAGAGGTTTTGTGTGGCACCACCCGCTTGTCTGTCCTTGCCATTTCCATACCCGCCTGTCTGTCCTTGTCATTGGTTGAGCACGGTTGTCGATTCTGTCCTCCGTGTTGTATACATACATTTTCCGACTGTATATAGCGTAACATAGTTGTAAATATTCACATTGCTCTTGGTGAAGGAAAATATATTTCAAAGTCATTCAGCTGTGTTTGTTCTGCTTCTTGCTCCCCTTTACACCCAGATAACAGGCCATATTGTCCCTGGGTTGTAAATTAAGAAATTTCCGAGTAGTCTCATTAAAGCAAAAACCTTGAGTGGCTTTAAAATTAGGATGGACAGGTACACGAATGGGTGTGACTTGGACCTACCAAGCATGGCCAGTAGGCCTGCCTTTTATATATAGGCTCCCTCATTTTTTATATTCTTATCAGTGGGTGTGGGGTTCACACTACAGTGTGGTAACACTGTGTGGGTGACATAACCCACATGAAGTGTCTTGGCTTACTTTTCTATCTTTTATTTTTATTAATTCGTATATTTAAACCTAAAATAATTCCTTTCTTGCATAAAACATCTAAGTTCACAATTTGTCTTCGTTGTTTCAGGTAAGAAACTTGATAGACGGCCTTCGATCACCTAGAAAAGGTAGGTATTTCAAAGCAGATTGGACGTGGTGTGAATGAGTCGGGTCAGGAGTGTGTTCTGTGGAGCACAGGTCATGAGCACAGAACAGACACTCAGGCGGACCATATCATAGTTTACAAGAAATAGATAAAAGATTTAAGAGTAATAACGGCATGATATGTTATATACGGAGCAGAAAGTAAATCTAGCAGAGGCCAGAAAATATCATTGTGGATAATGAGAATTTTCTGAATGAGAAATAATGCTGATGACATTAAATAACTTGTACTCTAATGTTTTGAATATTGTGATGTGCTCCCAAGTCCACTCACTGTAAGAGAAATATAGAGAGATAGTTTACTGCCCGAGTAATTAATTAACCATTTAAAGTAGCGATTTTTTAAATTAATATCCTGACAATACTTGGAGAAGTATAGCTGATGGGCAAGTCAGTCACACGAGATGTAAAGTGTGGACAGACGGGACTACACAGTAGTGTGTGGACAGACAGGGCTACGCAGTAGTGTGGGGACAGACAGGGCTACGCAGTAGTGTGTGGACAGACAGGGCTACGCAGTAGTGTGTGGACAGACAGGGCTACGCAGTAGTGTGTGGACAGACAGGGCTACGCAGTAGTGTGTGGACAGACAGGGCTACGCAGTAGTGTGTGGACAGACAGGGCTACGCAGTAGTGTGTGGACAGAGACAGGGCTACGCAGTAGTGTGTGGGACAGACACACAGAGTGTTGACAGAAGGCTACGCAGTAGTGTGTGGACAGAGCCAGGGCTACGCAGTAGTGTGTGGACAGACAGGGCTACGCAGTAGTGTGTGGACAGACAGGGCTACGCAGTAGTGTGTAGACAGAGACAGGGCTACGCAGTAGTGTGTGGACAGACAGGGCTACGCAGTAGTGTGTGGACAGAGACAGGGCTACGCAGTAGTGTGTGGACAGAGACAGGGCTACGCAGTAGTGTGTGGACAGAGACAGGGCTACGCAGTAGTGTGATTACAGAGACAGGGCTACGCAGTAGTGTGTGGACAGAGACAGGGCTACGCAGTAGTGTGTGGACAGAGACAGGGCTACGCATGTAAGTGTGTGGACAGAGACAGGGCTACGCATGTGTGTGGACAGAGACAGGTACGCACGTATTAGTGACCAACAGGTACGCATATGTGTGGACAGAGACAGGGCTATACGCAGTAGTGTGTGACAGAGACAGGGCTACCATAGGTGTGGACAGAGACAGGGCTACGCAGTATGTGTGGACAGGACAGGGCTACGCAGTAGTGTGGGACAGAGACAGGGCTACGCAGTATGTTGGACAGGACAGGCTACGCAGTAGTGTGTGACAGTAGACAGGCTACGCAGTATGTGTGGACAGAGACAGGGCTACGCATAGGGTGTGGACAAGAAAGGGTACGCAGTAGTGTTGGACAGAGACAGGCTACGCAGTAGTGTGTGACAGGACAAGGCACGCATAGTGTTGACAGAGACAAGGCTACGCATAGTGTGAGGGACAAGACAGGCTACGCAGTAGTGTGTGGACAGAGACAGGGCTGAACCATAGATGTGTGACAGAACAGGGCTACGCAGTAAGTGTGGACAGAGACGGGCTACGCAGTAGTGTGTGACAGGACAGTGCACGCAGTTAGTGTGTGGAAGAGACAGGGCTAACGCAGTAGTGTGTGGACAAAATGGCTACGCATATGTGTGACAGTAGAGGGCTACGCAGTTAGTGTGTGGAAGAGACATGGCACGCAGTAGTGTTGGACAGAACAGGGCTACGCATAGTGTTGGACAGAGACGTGGCTACGCAGAGTGTGTGGACTAGAACAGGCTCTACGCAGAGTGGTGGCAGGGCTAGCATAGTGGTGGACAGGTACGCAGTATGTGTGGACAGGGCTACGCAGTAGTGTTGGACAGGCTAGCAGCTGACGTGTGTGGACAGGGCTACGCAGTAGTGTGTGGACAGGGCTACGCAGTATGTGGGACAAGGCACGACAGTAGTGTGTGGAACAGGCTACGCAGTTGTGTGGAAAGGCTACGCTCAGATAGTTGATGGACAGGGCTACGCAGTTAGTTGTGGACAGGGCTACAGTAGTTGTGGCCAGGGCTAACGCAGTAGTGTGTGGACAGGACTACGCAAGTAGTGTGGACAGGTTCCCAAGTGTGTGTGACAGGGCTCGCATAGTGTGTGGACGGGCTAGCAGGGAGTGTGTGCAGGGGGTACGCAGTGTTTTGTGGACAGGGGTACCAGAGTGGTGGACAGGGCTCGCAATGTGTGGCAGGGTACGCATATGTGTGGGCGGGGGTACGCAGTAGTGGGGACAGGGGGACGCAGAGTGTGGGAGAGGCTACCTAGTGTGTGGAGAGGGCTACGCAGTATGTGTGGGGGGGCTACGCAGTAGTGTGTGGAGGGGTACGCGTGTGTGTGGCAGAGACAGGCTAAAGAGTAGTGTGTGGACAGACAGGGGCCCCCAATTGTATAGTCGCTGCGACGTTGGGAAGGTTCTTCCTCTTGTATCTTTTGCCGTAAATTTTTCCACAATATCCCAAACTAGTCTCTTAAATTTTTTAAAATTGGAAAATTTGACACTTTTTAAAACCCCAAAAACCCGAACCGTCTGATTGCACCATGCTGAAAGTTTGAAAACCCAAATTTGAAGGCTATTCTTGAGTTACCCAAAAACCTTTGGAGGGAATATCCCTTTAGTGCATAATATAATAATCAGAGATAAATGGAGTGAAAGCAAGGAAAAGAAGAAAAAAGAGATTTAAGGAGAGGAAGAAACAGGGGAAGAGAAAAGGGACAAGAGGCGAAAAAGAGATACTACAACAAAGGGACAAAAAGGAGAGGGGGGAAGCAACCCGTGTGACGTTTTCCTCGTTAAACAAATAATGTAGAACTTTTTCCTTAACACGTTTGAAACCTCATTAATTCTCACTTTAAAAATAGGTGACTAACCATTTTGTGGTGTGGGTGGAGGGTCCTTTCACGAGTCGAACCCAGTTCCCGGGCCCGCTTAAAAACTTTCTGACCCGTTAAAACCCTTCCTTCTCTTGGCACTGTCTCTTGTTTAATTTTGGCAAAAGAACGAAACACCTTTTGAGTCACAGCAACTGACGGTTGAGTGGTACTGACGTCAGTGGGGTT